>JACEIK010002888.1:0-26230 GCA_018107945.1 Datura stramonium
ATGAACATGCAATTCTAATTATGTGAGACGACAATTGATAGTTTCATGCTTAAACCATTGTAAATCGTAGTATCGCATGATTATCTGGTTTCAACTCTATATTTGCTCCTAGAGTGAATTCAGAATATTTCGTAGACCATATTTAGACTTAATTAAATCGCCTTCAAAAACTTCTATAATCAACACTTGCGGTATTTAATATCACACTGAAGCTTGATAGTTAGCTGAATTGGTCCAGTCCCTGTGGGTTCGACATTCCGATTCTTAAAAAGGGCCACTGTATTACTTGTACGACCCGTACACTTGCAGGCTCATCATTCTACATTGGCATAACACGGCACTAACTAATCCATACCCATAATGGCATCGAAATCAATCATCTCTAGTTCTACCAGATCTACTATAGTCTGACGATCAGCAACCTCTACTGTATACCCTCGATAAATTACCCATAATGGCATCGAAATCAATCATTCTAGTTCTACAAGATCTACTATAGTCTGACGATCAGCAACCTCTACTGTGGTACCGATAAATTCTGCTAGAAGGTTATAATGGAGTCACTGACGGGTGATGGCGGAGAAGGGCTGCTGTAACAAATTCTGGTGCAACACTTAAACTTCTTGAGCCACAATGGGGTAACATAGGACAAAGTGGCCCTGGATTGATCAATATATAAGCAGGGCATGAGCAAATAATCATCATACCAGTTACCACATCTGAGACACCTATGAGTCCTGTCTCCTGGTAATGCATAGGTACGGCTTGAGCCCGCACCTGAGCTAGAGGCTCCTGGATCTACCTCGGCCTCACCTGTTGAACCTGAGGGCCTACGCCCTGCCGAGGCTGCTGAGCTCGTGGCCCTGCGGATCCCCTGTCCTGGCTATCTTGGCTACCTTGCCCCTTGGCCAGACAATCTCTCATCCGGTGCCCCTCCTGCCTGCATATATAACATCCTGAGGAGCCATATCTACAAGTCTGATGTAGGGTCACTGCAAATAGGGAAGGGTAGGGGTGTGTATCTGCTCTGCTCTACCTCTGCTGAGGTGAATCCACCGATCGAGAACTGCCACCAGACTTTGACTGCCCTCGACGAATAAATCTAGCCCTCTGCTGTTGAGGTGGAGGTGTGGGGGTCTAGGGGTCTGTCTGACAACTGGGGCCTGGGTCCTCTCTGAATATCCCTCTGTATCTCATCTGGATCTTATCCCCAGGCGCTGCTCCTGATTTGTCTGTCTACTATCCTGTTGCCGTTGTCTATGCTCAATAGTCTGGAGCAAGGCTCACTGGGAAATGTCCATATCTTCCCGTAATGTAGCTGTCATGCATGCCTTCAATGTATTCTGGGTTCAGGACCCATAATAAAACCGGTGGACTCTGATGGCATAGTGTCCACAAAAAGCTGGAGCATAGCGGGCTAAGGAGTCAAACTGTAAGGCATAATCTCACGTCTTCGCCCCTGCTCCAAGTGCAAAAACTGGATCCATCCGGCCTGCCAGATCTCCCATGGCAAGTAATCGTCCAGGAAGGCCTCCGGTGGAAGCTGGACCAGGTCGGAGGGGTACATCTCTCCTCGAAACCTTTCCTAAATCCTCGTACCATAATACAGCTATGTCTCACAACCGAAATACTGACATCTCAACTGATTCTGTAGGTGTTACATGCATGACCCGAAAATTTCTGCATCTGGATCTAGGAAATCAGTCCTCTGCCTGATCTGACCCTGTGAACTTTGGGGGACCCAATGCAAAATTCCTGACCCTCGAACTGCCAGGATCCACGAATGCCCAGCAGTTACAGGTGGCACTGCTGATTGGCGCTGAGTGGCCATCACTTGTTGCAAACATAACAACTGCACTGCGAACTTTCTGGTCGGATGGTGTAGGTATAGGAGCTATCGGAGGTGGTGTCGTTTCGAATGGCTCCTGGTGAGATGGGGACTGCTGAGAAGGCTGCATGATGCCTCATATCGCCCTCAGATCGGGATGACTCTGAATGAAGCTGAGGCATCCTGCTGGTGCCGTCCCCTACTGCGATATCCAACCTTCTTACCTGTGGCAGGGTGCCAGTGGTCTGCCATTTTTATCTGAAGACAAAGAATATGGAGGTTTTAAGAACTCGACCCATACTGTATTGTTCTATGACACACTGAATATGAAGAAAGAGTAACCATCCTATTATGCCTTGCAGCCTCCTGCCTATAGTATGTGGTGGTGCCAACACATCCATAGACAAGACTCTACTTAGCACGGCTTGCAGACTCCCTGGGACCCGACCTGTTTGATACTGTGCCACACGCCCCGCCTTGGGGGGTATGACTGGCACCTGGTGCCCTATTAGGACCTGGACTGCAGGACTACTGAGCCTAAGGTCATCTGGTGCCTGGCTGGTTTCAGTCAGATTCATGGAATCAACGGCTATATAACGACTGTAAATACAGCCTCCGGCCGACTGGGCCTATAGCCACCTGTCCTGTAAGATCAGCCATAACCAGAGTCACACTCATATAGGGAAACCTATGTGGGCCCGACAAGGCCACCATGCTGTCTTTATCTCTAACTCAGCGAGTAACAGAATATTGAATATCTATGACCGGCAAGGCCACTACTAACTGAATACGGCCTCACACGGCCAACACAATCAACAACGCTAAACAGCTACACAACGGCCTCACACGACCGGCAAAACCAACTAGGAGATATATATACACAATCTGGAAAGCCTCTATGAATACTGATAAAATGATCGGGACAGGCCCCGACCTAAACGTACTGTACAACAAAAGAAAGGAAATAGACTCTAGCTGTCTAGCTCCGGATGACAGGAGCTGATGACTCAATGAGCTGGCTGGAATCACGAGGGGTTTTGCTCCTTGTCTATGAGTACCTGCAGGCAGTAAGGCATGCCCCAAACGGGCGCTTGCACCACTGGTACCAAGGCAAAGAAAACTGAATATAACTGAATGTAACAACATAATTAGAAACTCTGAACAGTAAGAAATATCTGGAACTGTCTGAACTGATAGAATCTGAAACAGGCTTTCCGTGACTCGAGAGTAAGGCAGGAGCATACCTGTCGACGTGGCGATTGCTGCTGTCTATTAGCTAATATATAACACATATATACATATATATAGCAAGCAAGGACCAATACCAGACCCTTACAAGCCGGAAGGTGCCAACTAACAAACAATCTATATACCTCACCCGGGTCAAAACCATCCAAAAATAAGTCACCCACTCGTCTACTAACTACGAGCACCTCTATTAGCCCCCTTGGGTCTCCAACTCGGGCTATGGCCTCTACTATAAATAACTGTGTCTGAGCCCGGAGGACTCCTATAACTGTAAACTGTAAACTATAACTATGTCTGCATCTGTAATTTGTTCTCATCAAAGCGCACAACAGGGTAAACTGTACTGCTATGCTGATCAGCCTGATATGGGGAATGCTCCATCCCATCTTCGTCCTACTGCGGATGGCATGCCACTTCATGGAGTGACGCATCCCCACCCTCACGGTGGGTCGACACAGTTACAACCCAGGGGCGGCGAGGACGCTCAGAAGGTGCCTCATAACACAACAAGTCTCAACAATCAATAATCACATATATGCAAGCATGTTTGAACTGAAAATACACTAGCGATTTTGATTTCTCATTCTGAACTCTTTTCTGTGTTATACTGATTCTCAGTACTGAATTATCTGTTATGCTGGGATATCATCTGACTGTCTGGCTATACTGTATCTGGAGATACTATCCTCAATGTCTGACTATACTGTATCTGGGATATTATCTGACTGTCTGATATTACTTTACTAACTTTTATTATGAACATATATCATAATATTATAAACATACTTGCTAAATTCAAAAACACGCTTGCTAAAACTCATACTGGACTCAATTCTGACTTCTGAATTCTTTTTCTTCTATATTTCACGCTATTTACTGCATTGATTACTAATCTGCCGAAGGAATTAGCTTTACATACCTTCGCTTCAAAGTTTCCGGACCAACTGGCGTAGTTCGGCCAGTTCTTTTGCTATTTCTCCCAACTGCATTCATATATATATATATATCAATTAGAACTAAATACACTAATATTCCGGAAGAAAACATCACTTTTGATATATATATAGCCCAATCTTTGGCTTATCGAAAACGGTCAAAAATCTGCTATTTCTCGAAAGTCCAGAAGGGAGAAATACTCATTTTAAGGCTAGGAGTATATTGACACTAATTTGGAGAAATTCCACTTACCTTAGCTCGGTAGCACGATGATTTGCCGGTTGAATTTCATGAAACTAAATCCGTAGGAATGCTCCTTGCCGCTAATACCTCGGCATTCGGATTAATTCGAGTTTGGACCGCGTTTGACGGCGTAATCGACGGAAATTATCAAGAAACCTTCGTTCCTCTTCCTCTCTGATTTTTTCTCTCTGTTTTCATAGGAAATTAAATAATTTTAACATTAAAACCGAAGTTAGCTTATATAGTTGGGACCTATAAGTCGCATTTGCCTTGCGACGCGCCCGACTTGGCGCTTGTCCGTCTTTCCCCAGGCCTTTTCTAGCATGTATGGCATTCTAAAAACTCTTAACCAACATGCGAATAGGCCATCTACATGTCAAGAATTTATGGGTGTAACAATCATTCTGTCTAACAAATAAATAATAGCTATTAAATAACTATTGCCACAATTTTTTAATACTCAAAGAAAAATATTGTTTAATATAATATTTTATTTTAAAGATCTTTTGTAAAGCAAAATTTATTACTACTACAAGCTTCATCACGTGATTAAAAAATTTAATAATTAGCTACGAAATTTTATTATTGTAAAAAAACTATAGCTATATCATTTAACTAACAAATTTTTATAACTTGAAGTAAATATTTATATAATTGTAATATTTTATTTTGAATAATTTATCGTGGCTAAAAGGTTACTATTGTAAGTTTAATTTAGTACATCAATTAAACACATACTCAAGGTCTTGAGCATGATAATCTTACATAGAAGCGCTACAGAGAACAAACCTGAAGCGGAAGACTGTCACGACCCTAACAGGGAATCTGCGGGCACCTACATCGACTCTATTCGATAGGAGAACCTCTTTGCGGAGCATTATATAAAATACTCAAGTTTCTCATTAATTTACACTAACCAACAATGATTCAAAATAATTATACAAGCCTAAACAACCATAACTCTCCCAAGATCTAGTCTAGACAAGTATAAGGCGTTAATAGAATACATGACAAGACAAATGACATAGCTTCGCTTGAGAAGAAGAACACAAATGCTGATGCTGGAAATACCCACGTCAATCAAGGAACTTCAAACTGCTACAACCTACACCAAAAAGGTGTAGCAAGATATATCAGTACAACACACGTACCGGTAGGCATCATCGGTCAACTAAGGTTAGTTAACATAACAACATAATAATCAACATTAAGTCAATTTTACTAAATTCAACAATTATTCCACTTATGCAAAAATTCACTAAATTTAACAACTACATTATCGTCTCTTTAGTCTCATCAAGGTTCGTGCAATTCCCTACCAATCTAGCCGTTAATTGACCCCTCATTCTACCTCTCTCTCTATTTTTGCTGCAGCGAAGACTCAAGTCGCTACAACGATCCCGTTGTCGCGGGTAAACTGCCGCAACGCTTTTCCGACCAGTCAGTAACCAATTTTTTCCATGATCCAGATTTGTTTAATTCCGTCACGTAACTTTATAACACTACTATCTCTCTTTCCAGTTCACTATCATTGACCAAGTCCATCTTTATCATTTATTAACCTATTCAATTATTTCTGATGTAGTTTTCTGACCTTTCCTAATCAAGTACATTAAATAATAAGGTCTACTTGTTGTCTCGGTAATTTGCTATATTTTTGCTAAACCCGTCACGCTACCTTCCGTAAACCACAAAATCAATTAAAACAAATCATCAATCGAGCATGAATTAACTACTCCAAGTACACACAAAAGTCATCAAAACATAATGCAACGAATTCAATTTTCCCAAACATTAAAGTACATACACATACTGTCTCCATACCACAAAAATGTCACAAGGTATCATACTTGAACCATGTAGAGCTATATATGATATTCCACATATTTCAATTAAACTCAAATCTTGTTGGTATATCCTGTATCACATTTGTATACCTGTACATTTCTGTTCGCAACTGTATGTATAGTTAAACCATACATCTGTCTCACAATCATCCATTGGGGATATACTGGGAACATGCCTCCGTCACATCACTATACACATATGCCAGAGGGTCTTATGCTTGCCTTTCCAGTCATGACCTGCAAGGGACTCTAGAAATTCATGTACTGTACACTCAGCCGTATGAAACCTTCATCATACCTGTCTGTATACCAGCCCGTACACCCAGTCGCATCATTTTTTAGCCATACCTGTCTGTACTCCTCACTGCCTCCGATGCTCACCCCAAGCACGAGCCACTCATGTCTCCAACCCTCATTTGTAGAGTCTGATCGTGTCAGCCTTCCAGCTCATCCACCTTCCCCGGCCCCTGACTCACATTCACCTTCATGTCAATGATTTACCTTTCCATATCATTCATTACCTTGCACACGTTCGATCGATACTAACTCGTCCTCAATTTCGGGATGCACATCATAGCACACAAATAATAAATCACACATGAAAAGAGTTAATGCATACATATCAACAAGTATAATCAAATTCATAGTTCTTAATTCAATTTCATACCCAAATATATAAAACCAATTTGTATCCATAACATCGTCATGAAGTGAACCCTGGCCCGCTCATTGTTTTGGGCTCCATTACAGCAACATTACTTCCGCCACAATGATCTCTTTGTAGCAACCGTACTCGCTGCAGCGATATTGTCTGGCACTATTGCGACCAATTTTTTTCTTCCCAGTTTCTCCCATGAATTGTTTCTTCCCCACATAGTATCTCATCTCTATCATTTCTACCACAATATAGGCAACATCATATCAAGCTTATTTTAACAATTAACTTTTAAATATTGCAACTACTGTCAATAACAATATTCACTGACCCAAATGATACAATACTAACCACAACACATACAGATCATTACGTAGGGTCTAGCTCCCCTAAATTATGGGCTTTAACTCACATTCTATAAGAATCATAGTTCATTAACTACCACATTCTATAAACATGATCTATAAGAATATTCGTTCAAGACTAATACCGGTAAGAATGACTCTATAATTCTATATCCATGTAAATATACTTGGATAACAACGCCGAGGATCATTTTATATTACAGTTGATCTGATCCTGCACATATACCCTTACATGCATAGATTAGTTATTACCGTAATCTCTCCCTAGAGTTTTCACATTACGGGAATCTCACCACCCCTTTCTAATTCGTTCATCCAAAATCTCAACAATTTCAAATAATCAATAAATAAATTTGCTTTTCTAGATCCTACCCATCAAAATCATATCAACTATACGCACGTATATGTATAGCTAACTTACCCAAATTTCCAGACAAAAGTGACAAAATCATAGCCTACCTGGTGCCAAGCTATCATCAAGATGTTCTCAATTACATACTTACTGATTCCTGAGTTCTTGCGGAAAAGTCCTAGCTATGGAGGAAGAATCTTCACCTCCTAGCCAGTCTTCAAAAGTCTATTTTCATTTTTGAGCTGCTTCTATTAAGATTTTTTTGGAGAGAATAAGTTTTAAAATCCTAATCGGCCGGGATTGAAAAACTCTGGTTTGCGTCACCCGATGCAGCGGGATCATTTACTGCTGCAACGGTCTTGCTATGGCGAAGGGTAAATCGCCGTGGCAGACGCGCGCCTTTGCCCACCGATCGTGACTTGGCCTATTCGAACATGTTTGTCCCACGCCATTTGTTTTTCGGGGACTTCATCTCTAATTTTCCAAAATTTTAAATTCGCCTGCTCTTAGGTGGTCGGGATGCTATAACGGCCGGACGGGTCGTTACAAAGACATTATTGCAGAGAGAAATGAAAGCATTGGTAGATAATTGGTTTCTCCTCCTTTTCCTAGTCTTATGTTACCATAGGCGTCAGTAATGAAAAAGGTGTAGAGAATATGTGGTAAACCTAATGGGTGGAGGGATGACCAATTTATAGAGGTTAATTAATTAAGACTTAATCCGGTATATCCATCAAATAACCGGTGTACGAACGAGATCTATTCTTCATTAAATATTAGTTATGGACTTTACTTTAATTGAAGCCATAAATAAAATATAATAATTTCGTTATTCTCCCACTAAGTACAATAACCACATAATATTAATATTTAATGAAATAAACGTTATTTGCGCATAAAATAAATCTCTTCTATAATGTCCATCATACATACCACAACATGACAAAACCACTGATGCAAGTTATGACGGTTATACATAATTTTATTCTGCATACTCCCTTCCTATACTACTACATTAGAGATCGAACATACTAGGTTCATAAGCTATAAAACATATATAGCATTATGATCCGCAATAATGTCTCATTGAGACTTATCCTGTAATATCTCGAAACAATAATGTGTATACCATTATGAAAAATAGAAAATTCATAAATGTTATCAGAAACATGTAATTGAGCTCAGAGTGTCAAAACATCGTAAATGCATCAATCAGGCAATCCCAAACCCATTCCTTGAATATGTTTTAAACATGCTCGGTTGTAAGCACTTCGTTAACGGATCTACAATCTTGAGATCACTTCTAATATTCTCAAGTGACACTCTTTGTTTTTGAACTTTTTCTTTGACGGTAAAGTACTTTAATTTCATATTATTGGCACCTTTAAAGTACTTATCGTTCTTGGAGAATAATACTGTTGTAGTGTTATCACAATAAATTTTCAATGGCTTAGTATTGCTGTCGACAATCCCAAGTCCTAAGTAAAATTCTGCAGCTATAATATATGAATTATGGCTTCAAAACATGCCACAAATTCTGCTTTCATTGTGGATGTAGCAATGACAGATTATTTTGCACTCTTCCATAATATTCCTCCTTCAGCTAATAGGAACAAGTAACCAAATGTGGACTTTCTAGTGTCAATGCATCCAACAAAATCTGAATCGGAGTATTCAAAAACTTTCATGATTGGACTTCCTATACACAAGCATATAATCCTTTATTCCCTTTCACGTACCTCAAGACTTTCTTTGCAACTTCTCAGTGATCAATTTCTAGGTTACTTTGATATCTTCTTAGCATTTTAACCGCAAAACTAATATTTGATCTTGTAAAAGTTTGAACATACATCAAAACTTCCAACAATACAAGAGTAAGGAATTGACTCTTATTTCTTTTCATTCTACATCATTCTTCGAGCATTGCATGAGACTGAATTTGTCCCCTTTTTTGAATAGGAACAATCTTGCGCTGAACACTATTCATAAATTTCTATAACTAGCTTGATATAGCCTTTCTAAGATAGTTAGTAACTTTACACCATCACAGAATATTTTTATCCCTATCACATAGGATGCCTCGTTCATACCTTTCATTTTAAATTCATGAAGAGAAAATTTTTCTATCTCACGCAATATGTCTAAATTCTTAGCAGTAAAATGTCAAATAACACAGGTAGTTAAAATATAAACCTGTTCCCACTGATCTTTTGATATGTACACCGATCAACGGTAATCTCCTTTAAATTCAAAAGATGTTATGGTATCATTAAATTTATATACCATTGTCGTGAGGCTTTCTTAAGTCCATATATTGACTTCTTTTGCTTACACACCTTTTGACCATTTTCTTTAATTTTGAAACTCTCTGATTGGTCCATTTAAACTTCCTCCACAAGGTCTCCATTACTAAAGAGTTTTTTACATCCATTTGCATAACTCTAAATTCATAATGAGCCACCAAGTTTGTCAATTCTTAATGTGTCTTTCTTTGAGATAGGGTGAAAAGGTATTTTTTATAATCAATGCCTCCTTTCTATAACTCCTTGGCAACAAGTCCGGTTTTATATCGCTCAATATTGTCATTTGAATTGTGTTTGGTCTTAAAGACCCATCTACACCCGATTCTTTTAGAACCTTTGAAAATTCACTGAGATCCCAGACTTTATTGTATTTCATGGATTTCAACTCTTCTTTCATGGCATCCATTCATTTATCAGACTCCAAACTTTCTATGTCCTATGAAAATGAAATCGGATCTTCATTAAGTCTAATGTCAATTTGACTCTTGCAAATAAATCACATAATCATATGAAATAGCCAATTTTCTTTCTCTTTGATATTTCCTTAATTGGCACTCTTTGTGGTTCACATGTGTCAAATATTTTTGAGTTAGTTCCTTCTTAAAGTATTTCCTACAAATGTTGTTCAGTATTGGCAAAGATTTTTTCAACAAATAGGGAACAATATTTATTATTGGTGTGGAAGTATGTGCATTTATGGGTAATAAAATATTTAGCTTCACCATTATATTTTCACACTTTATCATTCAACACTGCCACTAACTTCATGATTCTCAATAATCTGCATTACCGATTTCAACAATTCTCGAACTATGGTTTGGACAGTAAAACATATACCCTTTGAGAGCCATCTGGGTAACTAATAAGGTAACTACTTACTGTTCAAGAATCTAATTTCTTTTCATGTGGATTATAAATTTAGCTTCCGCCAGCAATCCCAAACATGCAGGTGCCTTAAACTAGGTTTCCTTCCAGTCCATAGTTTAAAAGGGGTCTTCAAAATTGCCTTACTAGGAATCCTGCTTAATAAATATACAACAGTTATAAGAGAATACATCCACAAAGATTTGGGTAGTAAAGAATTATCATCATACCCTAACCATATCCATAAGTGTCTGATTACGCCTTCTGTAACACCATTTTATTGAGGTGTTCCTAGCATAGTATCAGCAGCATATATGCCATGTTCCTCGAGGAAATTTGTAAATGGACCTGGAAATTGTCCTGATTCATTATATTCTCCATAATATTCACCACCTCTATCTGATCTAATAATTTTGACTTTTCTATCTAATTGTCTTTCAACCTCATTGACGTATACTTTGAGAGAGTCCGTTGCTTGAGATTTTTTTCAACAAATAGATATATCCATAACATGAAAAATTATCAGTTAAAGTGATAAAATATTTTTCTCCACCAAAATATGAAACATCAAATGGTTCGCAAATATCAATGTGTATAATCTCAAGAAGCTGGGTGTTTATAGCACCTTTCTTGTTATGCTTGGTTTGATTTCTCTTAATGCTATCCAAACATATATTAAGATCAGTAAAATTCAGATTCAGAAGAATCCTATTATTTACTAATCTTTTTAATCTTTCTTCGGTTATATGACCTTAAACGTCAGCGCTTACAAGTAAGCGTAACTTTCATCTAGTGAACTATGTTTAGTTCTTAACATTTTGATGAATACCAGAAGGATTCAAAAAGATATTATCGAGTTTCAATTTATTTAAACCATCAATAAGAACCTCAGAATCATAAAAATAGCATTCTTATATATATTGAAACATTCATGTCCAAACTTAAAATCAAATCCAGAAACATCAAGTCTTGAAAGAGAAATCAAATTCCTAAAACCGAAGGAACATAAAGAGTCTGTAATGATCAATATGATGTCCAGTCTCTAAGATCAAATGATAAGTCCATATGCCTTCGATTTTAGGCTTCGTACGTTTTCTATGAACATGAAATCTTTATTTGGATTTTTAGATTGATCGTAATGAATCCCTGCAATATAGTGGATACGTAAGCAGTTGCACCAAAATCAAGCCACCAAGTATTATTACGAACTTCTACTAAATTTGATTCGAAACATACAAAAGCACTAGGTGTACCTTTTTTTTCAAACCAAGCTTTACGCTTTTAGGAAATCTTCTGATAGTACTCCTTCCTTTTTACAGAAAACGACAGACATCTGCCTTGAGTTCCTTATGAGCATCCTGTGAAACTTTAGCAGGTGCTTTCTTCCTCTTGAACTTGTTAGCCTTCACCTTAAGTCCTTTACCAGCTCCTTGACCCATGAGGTGAATAGAATCTATTGTTTTTAACTCTTTTGATTCCTCCTGAGTAAGCATACTGGATAATTCACTAACATCCCACTTATCCTTAATAATGCTATAGTTAATTAGGAATGGTCCATACTGGGGAGTGCCCAAGGTTCTAATAAACTCAACTAAGAGCACCATCTGACTTTCTATCCCCAAGGCCTGGAGTCTGTATAAAAGTGTTAGTCATCTCTAATGATATAATTCTTGCAACACACAATGACCCATCAAATTTCATGGTCATGAGTTCAGCCATTAATGTACCAGTGAGAGACTTATCAGCAGAATGAAAACGTTCTTCCACAAACTCAGGTATTCCCCTGGCATGCTCTATTTGTGGAACAACAATTTTAATGTTGTTGCAACATTATTTTGCATAAACATTAGAATCAATCTGCAGAGGTTCCTGTATGGTTTATGAAAAGACTTCTCACCTTCACTGCTTGTATCAGTAATAAGTAGCGGACCTTTCAGCAGTCGTTTAATATCTGTCACACCTTAAGTAGAACTGGACTGTTCATTCTGATTCAAAGAAGTTCAATCCATTGAACATAGTAATAGATGAAGCAACCAAAACATATATACATGCTCACAAATAAGAAAGTAATGTGGATATCAAAATAATATCGTAATTCACCTTTGGGTAGATACTACGACATACTATCATAAATTAAATGCCTTTTAAAACTTTTTAGTAAGCAATTAAATATTTTTAATCAAAATATACATATCTTGGATATACAATATTTATCTGACTAAGAAATATTAATTTACCTCATAATGTTCTTTCACGACTCAAGTGGTCGTGATTGGCACTCACACTATTCCAGTGGGTGTGAACCAATTAAACCCGATAACAATCCCCAAATAACCCCAAAACAAAATATTAATGAAGAAACAACCGCCATACTTTAAAACAAACTTGTCCAATATACTACACAAACCCAAAACTAATAAAAACAAATCCTCAAAACCAGATTGTCATTGTACCAAACGCCTGGTTTACAATGCTAAGAAAACTAACACTCAAAAGAAAACAAAATCGTCAAATGTATGAAAAGAAAAGACATCTGCAATGGGAAAGTGAACTCATCCTCATTTTCCCACCTTTTGCTGCCTGAAATTGCTGCTCTATAGGTAGACATGAGGAACTGCCTAACTCGACTCTACACTCAGAAAAAAATTACAGGGGTAGGGTCAGTACATAACACGTACTGGTAAATTACCGGATGACCCTAAATAATAACACATATACCGAGTAATAATAATATAAGACCAAGGAGCAACATTTTAGGGAAGTACAACACAAATCTGCAGTTAATAATTAGTTCTACACTGGGATATCTGGCTCAAGCTCAATCGATTTGATTTATCATTGCGGCGATCGCTTGACTACTGTAGTGGTCTCGCCGCAGTGGAAATAGTTCTGCCGTAGCGATACTCACAGTGCAGTTCAACATAGCTGCACTCTCTCAGTTTATCCGCTCAACACTTGTTATCTGGCAGTTTAGCATTGCACATACTCCATAAATTCACCAGACACGTACAATTAAAAACAAACAATCAAAATCAATATTAAACCTACAAGTTCACAGTTAATCACGGCAGCACCACTCAATATTTGCACAGAGTGACAAAGTCACACTTAGAACTGAAGACATGCTCTTTTCAGCATCAACCTATATCATATCAACGGTACTTTACATATTTTCTATCAAGAATCCCTCATTCAACCTCATGAATATAAATGAAATTATAAAATAATACAAACATAAAATCAAGGGTAACATGACGGCACACGCCTTCGCCATCTCCCCCAACACTCAACCACACAAATCACGTATTGCACATGCCAAAGTGTAAGCCTATTTCTGCCAATCCAGTCATGACCTGTAAGTGACTTAGAATCATGTACTGTTTAGCATGGCACCCGCTCACACTCACATGCTCATCCAGATGCTCCTTTCGGACATGAGCCACTCAATAATAATATTCTGGCCGCCCGAATTCTCCCCCGGGCTCGAGCCTCAATTCATATAGATATAATCATATCTGTTCATTCTTAATTTACAAACAATATACAACAAGTCAAGATATCACGCGTATACATCACTTGATTCTCCATTCACATGATCAATTCATGACAAGAAGTTCACTTCACAATTTCACATACACTCACAATATATTAATCATTATTTTCTATCAACATGGTAATCATACCTTATTCGCAGGACAAACTCACAACAAGGATGTCCGAAGACTATCGTTAAAGTTATCACCTAAGCATACAAGTCATTACAGGGTCTAGCCCTCCAACCATAACCTACCTCGATTAATCGAAGTTACCGATTTTGCTACTTCCGCAGAAGCTTTCCTCATGCTTGAATGTTTGAAATCTACATACATATAATGTCTAGTTAATCACTCAAGGTAGGGCCTAATTAGGTTAAACCTCATCTTTCAGGGTAATTTAACAGGAAATCCTACCTCTTCTACGTAGTTCTGTGGTCCTCACCTTGTCTAACCTTTCAATATTAATCAGAGGAACCTTTAGGAAGTAACTGGCTTACCCAAAATTCAACAATCAAAACCCCCATTACTCCCCATAATTCAACCCAGTCATCAAGCTAGGGTTCTCTAGTTCAGATTTTCACCTGACACGGGTCCCCCTTAAGCTTCTACGATAAAAATACCCATTAAAGGGCTAGTGGACAAGAAATCACCTTTTCACCACTAATTTTTGCTCTAGGAAGAAATCCCTCTCAAACTTTTCTTTCATGTTTTGGAAATAATGGGGCATAATCCCTGAAATCTCACTTAAACCCACTTTCTGAATTCCGTCTTACCGCTGCAGGACCTGCCACAGTGGTCAGGGCACCGTTGGGTGGCGGTTCCAATAATTATTCTCTATCTCGTTACGGTGGGACTAACATTGGGCCACAGTCCCACTGCAGCAGTTCCCCGAGCCAGTAGCTACCAAAAATTCACCAGTTTCATACTTAGAAAAATTTCATAGCCCTTTCTATTCTTTCCCTAGCTAGTTCCAGTATTTTAGGCCCTTAACCATCCTGTAACGACGTCGTATCGTTACATCAGATACTTATTAGAACACCATTTTACCTCTAATGGTCTATATATAGAAGAGGGAAAGTACTTATCGGATTCCGCGAATGAAGGACACACCCACATATCAGCCTCAATCTCCCAAGTGGCTTCCTCAATCGAATGATTCTTTCACTGGAACTTTACTGTTGGAATCCCCTTGGTCCTCAGCTTTTGAACCTCTTGGCCAATATTGCTACGTGCCCTCCTTAAAGGACATGTTCTCATCCAAGCAACACAAAGTCCACTGATGATACGTTCCATCTCTGTGGTACTTTTTTTAGCACAGACACATGAAATGTCGGATGCACTCCAGACAATCTGGTGGCAATGCCAGCTCATAAGCCACTTTTCCCACAGCATGCGTATTTTAATGGCCTAATATATCTCGGGTTGAGCTTGCCCCGCTAACCTTATCACCCTCTTCATTGGGGACACCTTGAATAACACTTGCTCCCCTTTCATGAACTCCATGTCCCTTACTTTTTCCACGCATTGCTTCTGCCTACTCTGAGAAGCTACCAGGAGGTCCTGATTTTCCTTATGAAGTCAATTTTAAATAAGCACATGTTAAGAATTGGGCAAGCCCACTCAAGTTAAGCATGACCTCATGATTTAACCAAGGCAATACACCTATTATCTCAAGTTTTGGAGTCAAGACTCCCCATATGTAAGATTTTAGTTATGATTTCATATATGATTATATGATCATTATGTATGTTTTGGGAGAGTATCTGGCATCGGGTAGGCTAGAGGTTCTGCTTCCTTAGCCTCATGAATTACAACATAGGTATACTTTGGGACCTCTCAAGAAAGCATTTTTCCCGCCCAAGGGCACATCGTGATATCATACCTTACTTAATCCTTTATTCTAGAAAGGCTTCGAATTGCCCTCCATGGGAGCAGACATGGATCATCATGAGCTCATACATGATGGTTATCGCCTAAGACGAGTCTCCCCATCATTCCTCATGATTTCATATATGTCTATTAGTTATGATATTATATTTTCTGTGTAGATTGAACCACTGCTCAGTTTATCAGTTTACTGAGAATACCAGTTTGCTTTGGGTCATTCGACAAGGCATTATTTGTACGCATATCAAGATGCAAGTCCCTACTCTAAAAATTTATGATGTTACAATTTAAGTTATGCATGAATCGGGTTTTATCGCATTTAGCCTGTTTTATTTACCTTACATATTCAGCACATTTCAAGTACTGACCGCATATTTATGTTGTATCGTTTCATGATACCGCTCGTACGTTCGAGCCCAGCCCGCTGCTCAAGCCAAAGATCAGTCCAGACAGCGACAGGAGTCCTCATCCTTCAAGGATTGTTAGATAGTTTATTATTGTCATTTTCAGCTCTGTGACTTCAGTGAGCTAGTTAGGGGTGTTGTTCAATCAGTTCGCCGGTATGTTAGAGGCTGCATAGTTTGTATTTCCAAATTTTTGATTCTATGTTGAGGATTTCAGTTGTTTAAATGTTTTACTATTCAATTTTTTAATTTTTAATTAAGAATTTCAAGAATTTAAAATTCAAGAAACTGATATACTATGATTAAGCCATGGGTCGACTTGAGCCATTTATATTCTAGGTCCCGCGTGTTTAGATCCGGGCCTGTGTTCGGGTAATGACAAACTTGGTATTAGAGCAAAGGGATCAGTGTATCCTAGGGTGTCTGAAAGTCACGTTAAGTAGAGTCTTTTTCACGGGTGTGAAGCGCGCCACACTTATGACGAATAGGCTACGAAACATTTTAGAAAATTTTTCTTTTTCAATAATTTAAGTCGTGCGATAAGTATATCTCTATCTTTCTAACTGTAATATATGCATTGTAGATAATGCATTTTTTGGACTCTCTCAATTTTTTTATGTTAAATTTTTTAAAATTTTCAACTTTTAAATAATCACATCATTATTTCCTTTTTTAATTTTTTAAAAAGTTTAAACTATTCATTTTTTAATATAATTTAATTTTAATTAAATTACATGTTTTTTTTGTTTTTTTAAAATTAAAATTAAGGAATTGAGTAATTTCAAGCATGTAAAATTATTGAACATTTTAAAAAAATAATTTTTATTTATCTTTTAAAAGAAAACCAACGTAAACCTATAAACTCCATAATTACACAATCTAAATCCACTCTCTCCATTCAACATTTCCTCACTTTCCCTCATCACTCCCACACAACATATAACATCACATAATACACAAGGACACGAGAAACGGAGAGCAAAGAAAAAGGAGACAGTCATGAAAAGAAAAGAAGAGAAAACCAAGGAAAACAGAAAGAAAGAACGAAAGAAAAGAAGAGACGGGAACAGCAAGGAAAAAGAAAAGAAAAAAAAGAAGAGAAAGGAAAAGAAAAAGAAAGTTTGTTTAGCTATTAAGTCAGAGTTTTGAGTTTGTGTTTGCGGCTCTCAAAGTTTGTGAACCTGGAAAGTTAGTTTTACTAGCTTTGACTGTGTGCTGCTTTCCGTTGTTAATCGAAAAGAATTTGAAAGTTCGTTCCCATTATCACTTCTCTACATTAATATTTTTATGTCAATTTAAGTTTTGTCGAAGAATCATTTAAGATGAATTTAAATTTTTCTGTTGTTTAATAGTTTAAAGTTCATTTTAATTACGTAGTTAAAAATGGTATAGTTGAATTTCTCTTTCATTCTAATAACAGTTAGATCGTATATTCCTAGTTATGCTCATTAGTTATTCCTTAATAAATTAATTTGTGCCAACCTTTATTTGTTACAAATATATGTGTCTTGCTAGTTATGTAATTTTGGCACTTGGCAGGTTCCTAATAAACGTTGTTAATTCTTCTTAATGTCAATTCGCAACTTGCTCTAGTGAAAAGAAATGACACTATTAGAAAATGTTATCTTATGAGATTTAGGAGAGTTACGTAAATTAATAGTAGAAATAAAAAAAATATTTCTTGATTGATCAATTCTATTTTTTATATTTTTAGTATGTGTGTTTATTGTATATAATGGTCAAAACAAAAGTATTTCCAATGATTAGATATTCAAAAAGGGAGATGGTGATGAAAGTTTAGATGAATATATTTTGTTTGGTGTTAACCATGAAAAGTTAGCATATATTTTCACTCTAATCATTAATATGTATAATTTGTTATCTAAGTGAAAAACAAAAATAAAAGAGAAAAAATAGAAATCACCAAGTCAATGAATTTATATGAGACAAATAAATACTTCAAATGTTAGACTTATCTTAAGCACGCCTAAAGCACGTGTTCTAATAAAGAATGCATTTCACCCCTCTTTTTTAGATTTTCAAAAATAAAAATCAAGAATACAGTTAAGCAAGCATAATTTTTTTAATAATTAATAGTTCATTAAGTCAAACCAAAGATGTAGGACAAAATTTAGTTGGTGTATTGCACGAGCAAAGAAGGAGGTTACACTTCTAAACTGTTGTATGTCAAGACTAAGAATGCGATTACGCATCTTGGTTGAGACTATTAAAAGTTCAACAATATTTAAGAATCATACATAATTATTATACACTTCCTTAAAATTAATTGCTTATTGTATGTCGATAAAGTGACCGTGTTAGAACCACGGACTTGAGGGGTGCCTAACACCTTCTCCTCGACTAATAGAATTCCTTATCCGACTTTTTAGTGCCCGCATCAATAATAAAAGAGTCATTTTTCTTTTGATGGATTCAATAAGGTGATTTGAAATACCATAACTCAATTTCAAGTGGCTTACTTTGTAATAAAAATAATCTTTATTCAAAACCGTTACTTCAAATGGAAAAACCCTTATTCTTCTGTCTTCGCCTGAAAAGGGGTGTGACATCTCTGGCGATCATTGGGCAATAACAAGGATTCGAGTTTTGTTATATTGATTCATGTTTGACTTTTATTATTATTTTTGAATATATTGTGTGTATATATTAGCATAGTAAAGTACTTGTTTCTCTTTGAACGCTTTGATATTGTTGAATTGTGTGTGTACGTTTGCTCTCACGCAACCCTCACAGTCTTTGTGGAAAACATTTCACACAGATCACAAGAATATAGTTATGCATCCTAATTTCTTTAGAGATAAAACCAGAGTGTCTAAGCACCTGGTGAAGGATTGTAGTCACACATGTTAGGCAGGGTTGGACCAACAATGAAATCGGAATAGCGCTGCTATCGATAAGTTTCCCTCTCCAGCCTGCTAAGCCAGTCTAGACACTTTTTTTCCCATAGACATAAACCTAGCAGAACTGAAACACAGACATTGCTATCCTTAATATGCTCCTCTTATTTGCATCATCTGCATTTCACTCTAAGCTCGACACAGGGCCGGGTCCGCCTAGGATAGGAGCCCAACTTTCAAAACCAACAAATTCATGACTGTGTGCTACTTGCTACATTATTTGGAAGACTTTGTTGGAATATTGACCGACTTAAGGATTAACTAATTAAACTAAAAAGGAGAATGATGCTAATATTTCTCTTAGGTTAAGAAATTGTTACACCCCGTAAAATTCTGACACATAGATGGCCTATTCGGTATTGTTTAAGAGTTTTAGAATGCCATACATGCTAGAAAGGCCCGGGAAAGACGGGACAAGCGCCAAGTCGGCGCGTCGCAAGGCAAAAATGCGATTTGTAAAACGCACTCCAGAATGCGACCAGAAATGCATTCCCAATTTATATATAAAGTCCCCACTTCGACCCATCTCATTAACATCAAATAATTTCCAGAAAACGTGAGAGAAAGCAGAGGATACGAAGGTTTTGATAATTTATCACTCGATTACACCTGTCAAATGTAGTCCAAATTCAAATTAACTCGATACCAAGGTATTTAGCAAGAGGGAGCATTCCTAATGATTTAGTTTCAAGCGAAATTCTACACAAATCATCGAGCTACCAACCTAAGGTAAGTAGAATTGCTCCAAATTAGTGTCACGTGCTCCTAGCCTTTAAAGTGAATACTTCTCCTTCTGACTTTCGAAATAGCAAGTTTTCGACCGCTCTTCGATAAGCCTAAGTTTAGGCTATGAAATATATTGAAAGTGACGTTTTCTTTCAGAATATTGATGTATTAGTACTACCTGACTTATATGTGAATGCAGTTGGGAGAAATAGCTGAGTACTGACCGAGCTGTCCGATAAGTCGGATAACCCGAGGTAAAGGTATGTAAAGCCTGTTTCTTCGGCAAGTTAGTAGTTTTAGCCTTAGGTCATAGTAGACCTGCACAGAACTCCCGGAGTTGAATATTGCGTACACGCAAAGTTCAGCCAAGTCTGGCTGCGTTGTTGTATCATACTCAGCCAGAAAGATAGAAAAGTATACGCCAAATGACGAGTTAGCATTCCGCATTCATTATAGCCTACTATATGATTAGCAAGCATGTTGTTAGAATAATATGATAATGGTTATTCAGAATAAAAGTTAGTAAAATAAATTCAGATAGACAGACAGTATCCTGGCTACAAATTAGCCGTTCAGACAGATGATATCTTGAAGAAGTAGATTAGCCAAACAGATGTATAGTATCTGGCTACGACTTAGCCTTGCGCTTATATAAAGATCACATGCATTCAGTATAAAAGCAAAGATAAGAATCATGAGAATATGTAAAGAGATCAGAATAAGAACAGATTTCAGATAGTACTTTTCAGTTAAACATGTTTGCTATTTATGTGCCTATTGTTTGTTGAGACTTGGTTGTGTCGTGAGGGCACCCCGTTGAGCGTCCTCGCCTTCTCGGGCGCTGGTAACGGTGTCGCCACCGAGCGGGTGGGCTTACGCTACCCAAGTGATGGCATGTCGTCCCCAGTTTGGACGAAGATGGAGCGAAGCTTTTCCCATATCAGACTGGCCAGCATTGTTATACAGAAAGCCCCAAGGTGCGACTAGCGCCCAGGGAGCAGGTACATTCATGCGTGACATTATACAGAAAGCTCCCGTTGTGCGACTAGCGCCTGTGTGAGCTGGTACAGATATAGTTTTAGATACAAATGGTAGGTGGTTATGAGTCCTCCGGACTCAGACACGGTTATTTATATCGGAGGCTATGGCCTGAGCCGGAGACCCAGGGGGCCGGGTGCTCGAAAGGTAGTGAGTGGAGTGACTTATTTTTTAAATGGTTTTTGATCCTCGTGGTAGGGGTCTGTAGATTGTTTGCTTGCTTGGCGCTATCCGGCCAGTGGGTTCGTATTGGCTCTTGCTTGCTACATGTATATCTATTTATGTAGCTACATACTAGTTAATGACAGCAGGTAGGCTGCCGCGTCTATAGGTATGCTTCCGCCTATCACAACACAGAGTCTGATTCAGTTCATCAAGCTTCATGCATTCGGCCATTCCTGCTATTCAAAGATTGCTGCTATGTGTTTATTATTCAGTTGTTTGGGTATACTCGCACGGTACTAACGCCCATTGGGGCGCTGCATTACGGCTCGGCAACACAGATGAGAGGCGATCCCGTGGATTCCAGCCAGCTATAGAAATTATCAACTCCCGTCATCCTGAGCCCGATATTCAGAGGTGTAGTTATTTTCTTTTTGTTGTACAGTATGGGTAGGCCGGGGCCCTGTCCTGACCATTTTATCGTAAGATCATAGAGGCTATAGATTGTATATATTTATCTCCTGTGATTACAGCCGGTCGTGGTGAGGCCGTGTACTGAAGAGAGTAGTTGTTTAGCATTTCTCGTTTTTTATGTTGGCCGGGGCCATTGCCAGATAGTAGGTGACCTTACGTCACTGTAGTTGGTCTCAAGATTCTCTATGTTGAGTTTCGTATGACTAGACAGCATGGTGGCCTTGTCGGCCCACATAGGTTCCTTGTTTTGAGTATGTTCTAAGTAGTTGTTATTACATATGCAGTGGCTATAGGCCCACCGGCCGGAAGCTGTGTTACAGCCGTTATATAGCCCTTTGCTTCCAGAAATCAGGAAATAGGAATCCAGCTGTGCACCAGACGTGCCTAGGTTCACCAGCTAGCAGTCCAAGTCCTACTAGGGGCACTACAGGTCATACCTCTGCTAGCGGCGCACGTAAATATACCCATTGGATAGTCAAATTTCAAATTGAATGTCTGACTCTTTTACTTATTATTATTATTATTGGTTTAAAAACCGTTCAAAATAAATTTTTCAACAAAGTTCAATATTTTTTGCGAGCTTCACGAACTACGGCACACGTCTCACCTTTCATGAGATATGTAAAACCCTGGGTTCGGTGGTCTTTATTACAAATTATAAAAATTAAAGAAAAAGTTTTTATTCAAAAAATTCAACGTCCAAATAAAGAAAAGTTTCTATTCCTTAGTAAAAATCTATAAAATAAATCCATTTACAAAATGAATTTAAAAAATGAGTTTTTCTTTTTCTATTTCAACGATCCAAAAAAGAAATTCTATTCTTATTCAAAAATCTAAAAGAAAAAACTTACAAAAAATATATATTTTTCTTCTTATTTCAACAATCCAAAGAAAAAGTTTTATTCAAAGAAGACGATATAAAAGATGATTTTTCTCCCCCTTCAAACAAATAATGTTTTCATTTCTAATTCTAAAAGAAAAATTAAATCATTTTGCGAATATCATGAACCGCGCACAACTGAGATACCAAACAACCTGTCTCGGACTTGATTTTCATGTAATATTTTGGATCAATCGGCCAAGTCTGATTTATTTTAGATCACTATTTATCGTCACTCAAAATAGATTCTTTCTTGAATGATATTATATCTATTTTCTCTCAAATCCTTGCTTTTGAAAATCATCTATCTTTTATTTTGAATTTAATTTGGC
Source organism: Datura stramonium (assembly GCA_018107945.1). Taxonomy (NCBI): domain Eukaryota; kingdom Viridiplantae; phylum Streptophyta; class Magnoliopsida; order Solanales; family Solanaceae; genus Datura; species Datura stramonium. The sequence goes on from JACEIK010002888.1 coordinate 22,999, forward strand.
GTCTACTGACAATCACGAGTCCAAACCCCAAAAGTTAGTAAATTCGATTTCGTCCGAAGCTAGATTAGTGTTAACCTTGCGCCTTCATCTGGCTGTGCACAAATATGTTTTATCCCGACGTGAAAAGTGTCAGAAGAGGAAAAAATGTGAATGTACCACTTCCTAGTGTAGATCGTGTTCTGGCAAATTTGGATATGGTGGAATGAAATGAGAGAATAGAGCATGGTTTAATATTTAAATATATGGGCTTCCGACCAAAATCATGAAAGTGAACCCTATGAGGGATGTGATCGAAGCATTGCCATTCTTTTGGATTTCGTAAATAATACCTTATTTTCTCAGATTTTGAATTGACCCCTACCTTGAAGAGATAGTTTGTTATATTGGGTTTGGAAAAAAACCTGCATCGTCAAAAACTTGTAGCCCTGAGAAATATTTAGAGGAATAAATTCTTAAGTCATTTGAACATTTTCTAAGCGTCAATGAGGCGTCTCTGAACAAAGGTTGGGTTTGCTTGTTTTTGTATAACAATATGGTAGAGAAGAAAGGTTTGAGCAATTCAGGAGAGAGTTCAAGAACAAAAGGAGCTTTGAAACTTGAAAAGCACAAACGTTTTGCTTTTATGGTGGTATCTTTAGGAATGATGGTCTTTCAAGAGGTGGAAAGATCAACATTCGTTTAGCTAGGTAGGGTATGATTTTTTGATTAAAAAAGAGAACCATACCATAGTGCCGATGATCTTGGCTGATATTTATCGTGTCTTAACGGTTTGCCAAAAAGGAAAAGGTTTCTTTGAAGGTTGTAACATTTTACTAGAAATATGGATAGTAGAACATCTCTACCAACATCTTATTGTGGCTAGATTCCTTCTGAATGAGTGGACTACATTACCAGCTATACAAAGTGGGTGGATGACTATGATTTTCTAGAAGGGGTAAGGGCTTGGCTTGGAATGTTTTCTTCATTGATGGTAGACAACATCACTTGGATTTACTCCTTAGTTCTCTCTTGGAAGGAAGCACATACATGTCTTCTTATCGCCCTTTTTTGTTGTTGATGGGCATTAGAGGCGTTCAATCATATGTAACACTACAGGTCACGCTAGGCGTGTCAGATAATACCTATAACCGAAGACATGAGAGAATTTGTATTTTAAGTGAAACTAGAGATCCCTCTTCCTGAGGGATTGACCTAGAAGATTTGGGGTGGTTGTCAAATTTTTGAATTCGACACATTGATGAAGGAGCATGACACGGGGAAGTACACCCATTGCATCTCTACATGGTTTAAGGAACAACCAGTTTGAAAGTCCGACTCGAGAGATTAGTCAAGGGGCAGTAGACTGGGAAGCGGAAACCAAAATGAGAATCAAGCAAGCTCATCTCGAAGTTGAAGAAAATTATCAATCCAATTCTACATGTTCTAATGAAGATCTAAAGTTCTATGAAACTTTGTCTGATGCAGCTGGGTACCCGAAGCCAAAGTTGCTAGTCCAAAATGGTTGAGAAGAACTATCGCTCTACTATTCGGACATTATATGAGGATTTAAATATCATCATAGGAGCTATAGATCAACAATAGAGAGAACTCAATAAGAAGAGAGACCACTTTGACAGGGAGAAAGTTGGATTTGAGAACGTGAGAGCGCAGGTTCGAGCATTGCAGGCTCAACAACAAGAAGAATTTGATAAAGAAAGGTTCAGTTTGCTGGAAGAGAGGAACGAATTGATGATTGATCAAGCAAAAGTTCAAAATCAGCTTAAGTTAGCATTGAACCGTGAGGCAAGTGTTGACACCCAATTTTGACCTCCCTGCGCCTTAATTGCTGCTTATATATGTATATATTTATTTATTTATTTTGCGCAAGTATTCACTCATTTTTTGTATTTTAAAATAATTTATTATCATAATATTGTGAAAATTATTTCAAATTACATATATATGACTCTATATTAATTCTAATTTTTGATATTAGATAATTATGTCGTTTATAATATATTTCGTATTAATATGCGCCTTTATTTTTTGAACATATTCTTTACTTAATAAACTATTTACCTAATTCTACTAAATTTTACAAATTTATAAAATAAAAAAACAAGAACATATCCTACCAATTCAAAAATTATGATATTAACTTTTAAATTTTAAATATTTAATAATTTAATTTTATTTTCTTAGTCATTAAACTATTTATAAATGTAATAATTTAATTATATGATATTTACATAAGTATTCTTAAATTTAGAATTTATTAAAAAAATTAAAAAAATTAAAAAAATTAAAAAAATTAAAAAAATTAAAAATATTTTTATTCTTTATTCATCAAATTATTTATAAATGTAGTATTTTATTAATTTAATAGCAGCAAAATTCATTTCTCCAATTATTTAAATCTTAGCCACTTTTAATTCAATTTCATTCAATTCATTTCAAATCTGGCCACTTTCTATTCACTTCATGTCAATTTTAGCCACTTTTGATCTATTTAGGCTACTATTTAAATTCAATTTTAGCCCAAATTAAACCCTAACCCGATAACCCAATCCGGATAACCCATTTACTATCCAAACTGACCCACGACCCGGACCCATCTTGATAACTTTTAATCCTAACCGTTCATCTAATCTAATCTAACGGTCCACACTAACCCTACCCTATTTCCTTTAATAACCAATTACCCCCACAAAAACCCAAAACTACTCTTCATTCATTCCTCTTCCTCCCTCAAAATCCGCCGCATCCCTCTCCTTTCCTTCTCCCCCTCATCTTCTCCGGCGAGCTGCCGCCCCTCCTTCCCCTCTTCTCCTTCGCGACCACAAGCAGCCACCAGCCTTCCAGCCCGCGACCAACCTTTTCTCCGTCATCTCTTCCCCTCTCCTCACCGTTTCCGGCCGCCGGGACCGGCGAACAGCAGCAATTCCAAAACGCCGAACACACCCTCACCCTTCTCCTTCACCTTCGACCTCCAAAACCACCGAATTTCCTCTCACTTGCGCCGCCTACTTCCGGACAAATAACACTCGGCCACCACCAAAAATCATCTCCGGCCACAGTCGCCATCTTCCTCTGCCCCTCTTCGCCGGAAACAACCTGCAGCCGGCGCAAAACGCCCACCACGGCCAGTCGTAACACCGCCTCGACTACCACACTCCCACCAAACCCTAGCCCACCTCCCTCCTCTCTCTCTTCTCCCCACTGCCGGCGACGGCAGTAGCGGCCATGAAACAAC
>JACEIK010002888.1:57222-69910 GCA_018107945.1 Datura stramonium
TTTCATTGGAGATACTTTCAAAAATACCCCTATTGACCCTTCCTCCTGAAACATCATCAACTAATGTATTGCAAGCAACATCAGAACATCATATACAGGGATCAAGACATGTCATTTAACTATCAACAAGCAATCAAGTCATCACCTATATGTTTCACACAGACCAATGGCAAAAGCAAACATAATCCATGTACCCTCACAAAAAATGAAGTCCCCACTCTAGTATGAAGTATCAGATGAAACATGGGACTAAGCAAATGAAGCACTCACTCTCTCAAAGAACTGCAAGTATTATGCATCAGATACCATAGGTTTTCCCTTATTTTCTCTGCTTTGGTTTGTTAGATGGTCAAATTAAGATCACTATAGGACTTGATATGACTTGTAATGTAGGCTTAGGACTGGACATAATAAAGATGACAAATTTTATGAGTGACTATCCCTTCCTTGGCACTACATCCATTGGCTACACCATTTTACTATTTCACCCTTCATTATTTTTGTCTTCTTTTCTTCCCTTTTTCCCATTTTAAGAACATTTGTATGGATGAGGTGATTTTTCACATTTTTCAAAAATTTCAAGCTCTTTTGAATTTTTCCTTTTCAATATTCTCAAACTTTCAGCTTTTTAATTTTTCACCTCACCACACCTTACTTTTCACCATTTTTTCTCTTCTTTTTCTTTTCTTTCCTTTTCTCCTGCTCTCGCCATTTATGCACCCCTACTATAGCCACCCTCAACTTAAGCATTTTTCTTATGTTGAGGTTCACAATATCTAAGGAAAGACCAGGGCCAAACAAGTTCATTATAAACAAATGGGTACGGTTAACAAGTAAATCAAAGAAATATGCCTATTAAGGCTCAAACTTGGGATCAAGGGATTCATGAAACTTTGGTAGGGCAATATAGGCTAAAAGTAAGCTAAAACAAAAATGGTCTATGATCATATCCTAACCAACCATCCTTAACCTATGCAGAGACCAACCAGGCAAGTTCTAGATCTTCAACAACATACCGCGATAAATACTAAGACCTCACTCACACATGGTACATGAACTATTTTTACTTTACTTGTCTGGTTCATACATGGCTTAAAAAGACTAGAACTATTAATAACTAAATGACATAAACGATCCACAGAAATCATGCATTGTTGTCGCAAATACATAGATATTTTTTTTTAAGCAGGGTCAATTTTTTTTTCAAAAACAGAAAAACTAGTGCATATACATTGGCTGAGTATTCCTAAGTTACTTTCTAATATAAAAAATCATGACTAAAAAAAATCTCAACACATGCCGGTTCTACTATATCGCATGCCTGAGGGAAAAGAAACACAACAAGAAAAACCCTCAGACGAACAAAAATTCCAAAAATACAAGTACACCCCCTTTTAAAAAATGAGCTTCGTCCCCAAAACATAAAATATAAACATGTAGGGAGAAGGATATACCTGTGGCTACTCAGACTTCACCTCTGTCATCTTGCGAAGGTGGTACCTCCGCGGTAGTAGTGGCGCTAGCGGTGGCTGGTGCACTCAATGGTGTAACAATGGGAGGAGTGGTCCCCCCAGTGGATGTGGCCGCTTGAACAGCCTCTGTGGTAACTGGGGCTGAAGGTGGCTTACCTGAAGGGTCATGGCCACTAGCAAGCTCAGGCTGAGCTGTGGTGGAGCTTCCCTCTTCTCTAACTCTCTCATGCAGCTTAGTCATATGCTCCTCATGAGCCCGCAAACTCTCCGCTCCAGCCTGCTTGCGCTCTTTCTTCTCTTTCTTTCTCTTTTTTCTCAAACTCTCCTCACCAACATCTTCAGCAGCTCTCTTCTTGCCTTTATCACCAGCTGCAGTTGGCCCCCAGTATGCTGCCAAATCAATATTCTCATCAAGCTCTGCATCTAGGTCCGGAAGAGTGGGGGATGCTATAACAGTTGGTTGTCGTAAAGACAACTCAACCACTTGACTTCGAAGAGCCCCCAACTCCGGGCGGAGACTGCTAGTGTCTGACTGCTCCGCCATCCTCATGTTAAATCTGCTCTCAAAACTATCCAGGCGGGCATGAAGGGCCTGAGCTGTTGCATCTATCCCGGATTTGACCCATGTCTTTACATTCTCCATCATTTCCTGAATTTTACGCTCGGCCATGGTCAATCTCTTGGCTAGCTTCTGGAGGAAATCCTATGGTAACAAGATATACCCTGCTGGAGTCTGAGTCTGTACACTAGGTAGCGGTGTAGCTGAGGTGTTGGGAGCTAACTCTGAATGACCAGCATCTATAGCCGGTGTCTTGCTCTTCTCCTGAGTATTGGGGACATTCACCTGTACGTCCCCTGCTGGCTGAGCTGCTAGGATAGCTGTAGGCATCCTGGATCTGCTTACCAGGTTTATCTCATCCCAGATAAGGCCTATGTTTGCAATTATTTGGCCTCCAATAGATCTCTCATCACCTCGCTGAACTCTCGCCTCCCTGCACAAACTGTATACACGGCTCGGGAATGGGATAGTAGTGCTTAGTTCCACTGCTCGGTATCATATCTCTATAGCTATGACCCTCGGGATGTTAAGAGGGTAGCGAGACATGAGGCATGCCACCAACGCCGCTCTGTCAGCACTCAGCGTGTTGTCATCGACTGTGGGTGCTAATTGATGTCTCACCAGTGTCCAGCAGGCCTTTGCTATGAATTTCAATGAATTCTTTGTCACTTGTTTGCCACCTGTGACCCACTCGGCCTCATCCTTATTCTCAATGATCACCTCTACTAGCCATTGCAATTTCCTCTGTCGTTCACCCCTGCTCAGACTTCTGATCTGCTTCATTGCCTCCACCCTGTAATCATACTATGGTGTTATCCTTGTTGGTCTGAACTGAGGTCCATATAACATCCGTGTAATGTTCCGATCGGATACATCTACTACTCGCCCTCGGACTAGAACACTCTCCAAACAAGGTTGATCTTTTATCTTTTGCCCCTCCTTTGCTTTCTCCTCCATTGTGGCCAGGTAGTTGGTATAGAACTCCCTGACGATCTCTTCTGTGTATTGTGTAGGGGTCTTGGCCATCCATTCTAACCCATAAAAGCTAAAAATACGCTTCATCTCCTCAACTTCGTTCAAGGAATCAGTGAGGATCCACGGTTCTTCTTGGACGCTTCTTTTTGGTTTGTTCTTGGAGGTGAGAACGATGCCTTGTTCATATATTTCTTTAGCACCTGGCACTCTCCACCGCATTGTTCTGTTTTCTCTGGCAGGGGTCTCCTCCTTCACTTCCTCATCACTGTTTTCTGCATCATTCTGGGTCCCTTCTGACCTTTCCTCAATTTTGGAGTCGGTTTCTAGCCTTTGTTGTTCCTCTCTAGCTCCCTCTTCAGACTGAGGAGCTTGAGTGGATGTGGCAGTGGTTGCTTCGGCTTGGGCCTTTGCTCTTGCCCTAGTGGTTCTGGTTCCATCGGTGTCTGAGGTGTCTACTTGATAATCCTCAAGTGAACCACTAGGTGAATCTCCAACTTTATCAGGCTTGTGTTTTGTCTTCCCAGCGTTTGTATGTCACTGAACCTGGTGAGAAAGAGGTTAGCATTCCTTTTTTGAAAAATAAAAATCAAATAGAAGAAGTTCAGAATCTCATCATGGGTCCTCACTACGAGTTGTACCATGAAGGTATGATTCGTGAGAAGTTCTGATGATGCCCCACGACTCGCAAGTATGACTTGTACCATGAAGGTACGGTCCGTACCTTGAGTTGTCTGATGAAGTCCCATTTTGAATAAATCTCTATTTTTTTCTCCATGACCGTGGTACAACTCGTAGGTCGATTCCACTAGTCGTAGGGTGGGCTTCCCAGATCAATTTTTCAAGATAAGTGGTACAAAAACTTAGTATGACTCGTAGTGTTAACCTACGACCCGTACTGTGTTGCGTACCCTTTTTAAGACCATATTTACGATTCTTTTGCTCAGTGTGTAAGTGTTTGTTTTGCACATTTTTGGGTACTCAGATTTCCCCTAGGTCTAGCATATTGTAACGCGATGTTTATACTACTTAATCCTCCCCTACCCATAACTCCCTTTAGGTGTTCCAGGGCCAACGTTCAATAAGTTGCAAGTGGGTTTCCAATCGAGTTGGTGTTTTCGAATATACCCATTGATTTTCAAGCATACCCAGTGATTCTTATGGTTTTTGATTCCCTTAAGTTCACTTTCAAACATTTAGAGCATGCAATGTAAATAACTTACTTGATTGTCGATTCATAGACTGGAAATCAACTTCTAGGGCTTTGCACACTTAGTTGAAGCAAGAATTTTTGCTTACTTTCTTGATGATGGGAAGTTACAGGTTTTGGGAGGAAGTTGCTCAAGTCGTGGGTTGTGGGTTTGTGAGGTGTTCGCGTGGGAGAATGGTGGAGTTTGACGTTTAAGTAGGTAAGGGTCAATTTAAAAATCTAGGCCGAATCGAGTAAGTTTGACCCGTCACAACTCGTACCACGAGTCGTAGGAGCAACCTACGACTCGTCCCCTGACCCGTAGTGACTTCAACAAAAGAGAACTTACATGGTGACCTACGAGTGCATCCTACGACTCATACCATTGAGGTATGAATCGTAGGATGAGTCACAGGTCGGACTTTGTTTCAATTTTCTCTACTTTTCACCACCACTGCTGCCATGGCTCGTAGGACCTCACCACTAGTCGTACTGAGATCCTGTAGCAGCAGATTTTTCAGCCACCTATTTTTGTTTCCCTGCACACTGAGCACACATTAGTTCACTAACTTGAGTTGCCTTCCAAGAAGCGCTTGATTTAACGTTGCGGCATGACGCAGGTGGTTTTATTACTCAGATTTCACCAAACCACCACTTGGGTTGCCTCCCAAGAAGCGCTTGATTTAACGTCGTGGCATGACAAAAGTCTCTTGACTACTCAAAATTCTTCAAGTGACGCATACTCATCCTCAAGTGTTGAGATCACACTAAATTCCTTTGGTTGCTTCATGGTCCGATAGATGTTGAAAGTGACCTCTTCTTTGTTTAGCCTGAACTTTAACAGGCCAGCTTTCACATCTACTAGAGCTCTCCCAGTACCGAGGAATGGTTGTCCCAGAATGATGGGGACCTCATAATCGATCTCGCAATCCAAGATCATGAAGTCCGCTGGGAATATGAACTTATCAACCTTGACGATCACATCAACTAGGGTGCCCACTAATCTCTTTACTGTTCCGTCGGCCATCAGTAGCCGCATGTTGGTTGGTGTGGGGGCTCCCAATCCTAGCTTCTTGAATACCACCAAGGGAATTAGATTAATTCTAGCTCTTAGATCTCAAAGTGCCCTTGCGAACACGACATTACCTATGGTGCAAGGTATCGTGTAGGCACCTGAGTCTTCCTTTTTCTGAGCTAAGACCCTTGTTGCTATGGCACTGCAGTGATGGACATTGTCAACCGGCTCATAGCTTACAGATCTTTTCTTCATCACCAGGTCCTTCATGAACTTTGCATATCCTGGCATCTGCTCTAGTGCTTCGACCAACGGTATATTCACAAAAAGTTGTTTAAGCATTGAAAGAAATTTTTGAAACTTACCGTTGTCCGCCTTTTTCTTCATCCTTTGTGGCAATGGTGGCGGTGGTCTTGGGATCGCCTTTTGTACTAGAGTTGCCCCTTGATCAATGTCTCATTCCTTCTCACCCCTAGGGGCCTCTTGCAACTCATCATGTTGTGTCTCATCAACAATCTCTTCTTCCTCAATCACGCTCTCTTTCCTCCTTTCAACTTCAACAGAGAACGGGGGGGTCAACTGTGGATTTACCACTCCTAGTCATCACTGTCATGTAATGAGCATCATTCTTTGGATTCTGGACAGTGTTTCTAGGAAGTGTACCCTTTTGCCTAGGGTTCATTGATGTTGATAGTTGCCCAAGTTGGTGTTCTATCTGCTTGATGGTGGTGACATGAGATTCCACTTTCTGACCCATGCTAGATAAGTCACTTTGAATTTCTTTTAACTGATCATCCATGGACCTCACCTTTTTCAGCATTTCGGCCATCATACTCTCCAACTTTGATTGTCCGGCCTCCCCTTCTCGTGCATTGGGAGGCACATAGACTCCAGCCCGATCATTGCGATATCCATCATTTCTTCTCCATTATTCCTCTCGCTCACGACCTCGGCTCCTATCTCTAAACCCGTTCCTGTTGTAGTTGTCTCTGTATGGGTTCCGACCTTGATTTCCAGAACCTTGGCGCCAATTGTCTTGTCTAGACGCTTGGGCGTTGGCTCAGAAACCTTCCACTCGGGCATCTAGGAAGTTTTCCTCTTCCTCAGAATCAGAGTGATCTGCTCCTTGCTCTCTTCCTTGAGTTCCCACTGCATTTACCTTTTTGGCTCCTGCTCCTATGATATGTTTTGTCAGAAAATCCAATGATGTGCGCATTTGAACCAACTCCTGATCACGTTCTTCCTCCTTCCTTCGTTGGTCTGCAGTCAAACCAACAACATATGTACCTGCCACTACATCAGCCTCCTTCGTATACCAGGCCCTGTTTGTCTTAGTCACCCTGTCAAGGATAGTCGTTGCTTCCTCCCAGGTGTGACTCATCAATGCTCCTCCAGCCACCATGTATGCTACAACCTTGGTGCTATTATTAAGAGACCTGTAAAAAATTTCCAACAAACTGTCATCTGGGATTTTATGGTTCGGGCACTTAGTCAACTTCTTTTTGAACCTCAACCAAGTTTCATGAAGTGCCTCCGTCTTAATTTGCCGAAAATTGTAAATCTCATCTTTTAACTGTAACATCCTTGATGGGGGAAATAATCTCTCCAAGAAGGCTTGTTTAAGCTCCCTCCAATTGGTTATGGAGTCGTTGGGCAACTTCGATAACCACAAAGTAGCTTCCCTTGATAGAGAGAAAGGGAAGAGTCGGAGTCGTATGGCATCTTGGCTTACTTCGGGCAATCTGTATGCCTTGCATATCCCGACGAAGTTCATTAAGTGCAGGTTGGCGCCATCCACTATGTGGCCACTGAACACCCCCTTTATGTCTAACAATTGAATCATGGTGCTGGTAATATCAAATTTGGCCCCAGCAGGTAGTGGTGGTGGCACAATTGCTCCGGTTGACCCAACTTCATCAATATCTGGGTCCTCATCATTGAAGAACTAGGGGGAAAATCTCTAAGCTCGGTTTCCCCTTCCATGTCGACCAACATTTACCACCTCATCTCTGTCATCACCAGCCTGCTGAAGTGCAGCTAACTGAGCTAGCTTGGCTTGCCTAGCTTCTTCAGCTAAGCGGACTTCTCTTTGCTCAGAGTTTTTCATTCTATGAAGTGCTTGTGCGATTTCGAGATTGAGTGGAACAAGGGGGTCTCCTTTACTCCGAGTTCTTGGCATACACCAGAGGACAGGCTGAGGTAATCAAAAACACAAAAATAAACATAATTAAGGAAATAATTACCAAAAAGTCAACTACAAGCAAATAACCTAGTCTTAGTCGTATTCCCCAGCAACGACGCCACTTTTTGATAACGCTCAAACCACACTTCTAACTGAAGTATGAAGCAGACGTTGTCAATAAAGAACCCAACTTAGAGGTTGGGGTCAATCCCACAGGGAATATGGAAGATCTAGATTACAGTCGGTAGATGAACTCGTATGGTAATTACTTTAAAATGGGGGTATTCTAATAAAAATCAATAATAGAAATAAACAACAGTCAAGATTATATTTGCGAATCAATAATTAAAGGATAACTAGGTTTGTGTTCCCCATGGGTTCATAATAGCTTTGGGTATACACTCGTGATCTTCACCAATACTTACTTACAGAACTGATAACTTAGGTTCATTCAAACGATCGACCAATCCCTATTGAATGACTATCCTCAAATACTCGACCACGTCTCATGAGTTTTGCAAACTAACTGTTATCACTAAGTTTCAGATATAACTATCCTGCGACCACAACTCAAGTTAATACAATAATCATCAGGATCAAGGCTCTGTTGTAATTCTCTTTTCCTAATCTCTACCTCTTTGACCAAAGCAAGTAAAGAATTCAGACACTTCCTAACGTTGTGCACTGCTAAGAATCATTAAAGATGAAGAGACTACAATATAAGTAATTAGTATTGGTTTTAGAATCACTTTGTGCAACCCTAGCTTGTTAATCCACCATTGTTCCCACAACCCTAGCTATAGAGGTTTTAGCCACTCATAGTTGCAAGGTTGTGAATTGTGTTCATGATTGAAGACATAAAACAATACTTACAAAGATGATTGAGAAAAACGATTCCTTCAATTAATCCATGAAATCTCAAGTAACAAGTAGCAAGAATAATATGAATTCAAGAAAAGGTTGATCACAAGGTTGAACCAACTCAATTCTCTCTTTCAATGATGTGAAATTACTTACTACAATATTTTTCTACTCAAATTAAGTCTATTTGTCGTCCTCTATGAAAAATAAAACATAAAAAGTATTTATAGAGACACAAGAATCTTTTTCCTAAACTAACAGGACTGCTTTCCATATTTGTAGCCGACATCATCACGGGTCCACCTACGACTCGTAGTGGCTTCTCACAGACCATGACATTGACTCGTGGCTTGAAGTGTTGGCTGAATTTTAGATAAGTATTGGGCCAAGGTACGATTCGTACCTACATCCTACGACTCGTACATTGCACCTGTGGCTTGATCCTGATACTTTAAACTTTGTCTGAACTTTATCACAATCGGTATGGTACGATTCGTACCTTGATCTCACGAGTCGTAGGATCCTCTCGTACTGAGAATCAGCCTCCTGTGCAATTCTTTTGGATTTCATCATTATTGGCTTACCATGACTTGTACCATCATGGTACGATCTGTGAAAAGTCTCATGGAATCAATCTTCCAGGTTAAACTTTCAACTTCTTATCAAAGCCCTCAGTACGACTCGTAGGTCCATCCTACGGATTGTACTGTGGACTGCACTTTTTACCCTTTTTCGCACACTTTTAACTTCCTTTTGCAATTTATTGTTCCAACACCCATTTATCTTGAAATAAAAGAAAAAGTATCTCATATCCACATAAATACACCTAAGTCCATGCTATTTTCTTAGTTTTGAGCGTCAATAGTGCTGTAAATCCACAACACATCAAGAAGCCACAAGATTGCTGGAAGAAGTGCATGTTGGTGTATGCGGGCCATACATGAATGGTTTCACCTTGGCAAGAAAGATCCTACGAGCCGGATATTTTTGGATGACCATGGAAAGCGACTACAGTAAGTTTGTCCAAAAATGTCATCAGTGTCAAATACACGGAGATTTGATTAAAGTACCTCCAAATGAGCTCAATGTGATGAGTTCTCCTTGGCCATTTGCATCTTGGGGAATGAATGTCATTGGACCTATCGATCCACCCACCTCTAATGGGCACAGGTTTGCCATTTATTATTTCACCAAGTGGGTGGAAGCTGCCTCATACAAAGCTGTGACAAAAAAGGTAGTGGCTGATTTTATCCGCAATAATTCAATATGCCATTTTGGAGTACCAGAATCTATCATCACAGACAACAGAGCAAATTTGAATAGCCATCTGATGAAAGAGATATGTGAGCAATTCAAGATTACTCACTGTAATTCAACCGCTTACCGTCCTCAGATGAACGGAGCCGTGGAAGCCGCCAACAAGAACATTAAGAGGAAATTAAGGAAGATGATTGATAATTACAGGTCCTAGCCCGAGAAGTTTTCTTACTCTTTGTTGGCTTACCGTACAACAGTTCGAACTTTGACTGGGAAAACCTCTTATTTATTGGTATGTGGAACGGAAGCAGTGATACTCGCTAAGGTTGAGATACCTTCACTGAGAGTCTTCCAGAAAGCAGAGTTGAGCAATGCAGAGTGGGTTCGTAATCGGTATGAACAATTGGCAATGATTGATGAGAAAAAGATGAATGCCATTTGTCACGGTCAGTTATACCAGAGAAGAATAGCTTGTGCTTTCAACAAAAGAGTAAGAGCTTGAACTTTTGAAGTAGGTCAGTTAGTGCTGAAGCGCATTTTTCCCCACCAGAATGAGTATAAAAGGAAATTTGCACCAAATTGGCAAGGTCCTTATATAGTTCGCAAAGTTCTTTCAGGAGGTTCTTTGATTCTGGAGGAAATGGATGGTCAAGAGTGGCCGAAAGCTATTAATTCAGATGTTGTCAAGAGATACTACATTTGAAGACCAGTGTTCTTTTTTGTTTCCTTGTAATCACATATTTGTTTGTAAGCTCTGTAATGTTTCGTACTAAGTTTAATGGCCTTTTCCTGTAATATGAACTACGTGATGACCTGAATTTTCAAAATAGGATACGTAGGCAGCCAGTTTGGGCCTCGGTCACATTTTGTTAAAATTCTCAATTTTCTAAAAAATGTTTTCTTTAAATTATTTTCTAAAATCTTTGTAATTTTGTCTTCTCTCTATTATAAATCGTAGGGTCGAGTAAATTTCTGAAGCTGCCAAGACAAAGAGCAAGGCGGCTAGAAGAAGCCAACACAGATCATTTTCACCAAGACTAATGATTTTTCTGTGGATGCAAGTTGTCATATGGTTCCAGGTGAGCATTATTTATCAATTAAATCAGTCTTTCTAAAAGAAAATACGCTGATCTACTATCAAATAAAGAGGCATAAAAGTCCTTCTTGACCAAAGAAGCATCAAACAACACTATATTATTCCCCGAGCAAAGGAGGGTATCTACCGCGCAAGTGAAGGATGACATCAAAATCAAGGACATCGGGTTGTATTAATGACCAATAAAGATCGACGCTCACAGTCGAAGATCATATTTATTTTTATTCGCCGAGAGGGTCATCATATTTATTTTTCAGTTGCCAAGAGGGTCATCATATATTCAAACGCCAAGAGGGCTATCATATTTATTTTTCAATTGCCAAGAGTTCCATCATATTTATTTTTTAGTTGCCAAGAGGGCCATCATATTTATTTTTCAGTTGCCGAGAGGGTCATCACACATTCAAATGCGAGAGAGCCATCATATTTATTTTTCAGTTGTCGAGAGGGTCATCACACATTCAAATGCCAAGAGGGTCATCATATTTATTTTTCAGTTGCCAAGAGGGTCATCATACATTTAAACGCCAAGAGGGCTATCATATTTACTTTTCAGTTGCCAAGAGGGCCATCATATTTATTTTTCAGTTGCCGAGAAGGCCATCATATTTATTTTTCAGTTGCCGAGAGGGCCATCACACATTCAAATGCGAGAGAGCCATCATATTTTTTTTTCAGTTGTCGAGAGGGTCATCACATATTCAAATGTTGAGAGGGTCATCATATTTATTTTTCAGTTGCCAAGAGGGTCATCATATTTATTTTTCAGTTGCCAAGAGGGTCATTACATTCATTTATAACGTTGAATACGGGAGGAGGCCGATTTTCATCATATACATTTACAACTTTGAATATCGGAGGATGCCGATGTTCATCACATTCATTTACAATGTCAAATACTGGAGGAAGCCGACGATCATCACATTCATTTATAATGTCGAATGCCAGAGGAGGTCGACGTTCATCACATCCATTTACAACGTCGAATACCGAAGGAGGCCGACGTTAATCATATTCATTTGTAACATTGATTATTGGAGTAGGCCGACGTTCATCATATTTATTTACAACATCGACACCAGAGGAGGCCGATATTCATCATTAGTTATTCCTAATATTCGGTCAAGAATGACATCAACTGCTGAAAAGGACATTAATGTTCATATCATTCAAAGAGGATAGAGAACACAATATATCCAAAGAGCATCAGATGGTGCCGTTTATGCGGAACTATTGAATATTATTTAACTGGAGGATCTAGGATCATGCGAAGCAACGTGGACCCTTATCTTAGCAGCGAACTGGGGCATAGTATGAAGAGGTATCAAACTCTTTGGACATGAGCTGAGGATTGACTTTCACCACATTCAAACCATACCCCTGTAAGAAGGAATGTGGGTTACTCTTTTATTTTGATTTTTCAGTTTCGCATCCAGGATAATCACTGAACTTAGCTTGAGCATCTTCCTTATTTTGCAAATCCGGGTGACAACACACCTAGAGTTATTGAAATTATTTCCGTATAAGTTCTTACTTATGGATGTGAAGTGCGCCATATTCATGATTGAGATATTGCAAGATTTTTTTTCCACACTCAGATTGTTCTGTCATTCATCGTGAACTACAAAGGTTACCTCTCCATAAGAGATACCTTTTATACCAATTGAGTCGAACTATAAACAGCCTGATTCCTATTCCAGAGGACATGTAGGCGAGCTCAATGCTGAAATCTAGGCTGTATTCCAGAGATACTTTACTCATCACATTACTGAGCTTCTCAGTCTCTGCATAACTCGACATTGAGATAAGCTTTTTAGATCCCCAAATCGTGCATAAAATCAAGCGTTTCTTGAACTACATATGGCCTGAATTCTCATATAACCTGAGATATGTAGGAAACCCAATACTAGGGTTCGACCATAATTTCTTTAAATCGTGTCGTTTTTAGAGATGAATTTGGTGGTCGGACAAAATTGGATTCATCAATTTTCTTTGCCCAAGACTTGTCTGCATCATTCCTGGACAAAGAAAGGGGCAGTTGTTGACACCCAATTTTGTCCCTTCACACTTTAATTAATTATACAA
>JACEIK010002888.1:103068-116702 GCA_018107945.1 Datura stramonium
GTCGAAAACTCGCTATTTCTCGAAAGTCCAGAAGGGAGAAATACTCACTTTAGGGCTAGGAGTATATTGACACTAGTTTGGAGCAATTCCACTTACCTTAACTCGGTAGCACGACGATTCACCGGCCGAATTTCACGAAACTAAATCCGTAGGAATGCTCCTTACTACTTAATACCTCGGTATCTAGGATTAATTCGAGTTTAGACCGCGTTTGGCGGCGTAATCGAATGAGAAATGGATAGGGTTTTTCGTTTCTCCTTCTCTCTAGTTTGCTCTCTGTTCTTACTGGAAATTATAAGTTAATTAAAGCAAAAAAACCGAAGTTTGGAGACTTTTATACTTGGGGCTGCACCTCACCTCCGTGACACGCAGTGTATCGCAGAGCCTTCCCTCCGCGACACGCTGTGTATCACGAAGGTGAGCCTCCGTGACACTCTGGCCATCGCGGAGGAGGTCTGGCAGCCTTCTCTTGCGATGGTTCGACGTGTCACTTATCCGGTCTTTCCCCGGGTCTTTTCCTAGTATGTATGGCATTCAAAAACTCTTAACCAACATGCGAATAGGCCATATACATGTCGTGAATTTACGAGGTGTAACACCCAAAGGTTGATTCGTATTGACTACGAACTGGCGGATCATCCATACTTTACAAGATCAAAATCACGAGCCTCCGCCAATATGACTGAATCAAGTGCATCCAGTTAGGCTGATTTAGTGATTGTCACCATCCCGAGCGACGAGCCTGAGACTTCGGGGGGAGAAAATGCAACCCTTCATGATGAACACATTGCTTATATGATGTAGCAAATGGACAACATGCAAAGCGAAATTGATCGACTTCGGAACCTTACTAATCTTTCCATTAGCCTGAACACACCATTTTCTGAACAGAAAACGAGTGCAACTATCCCACGAACTTTTCTGCATATTAACTCACCCGCTCCTCAA
Source organism: Datura stramonium (assembly GCA_018107945.1). Taxonomy (NCBI): domain Eukaryota; kingdom Viridiplantae; phylum Streptophyta; class Magnoliopsida; order Solanales; family Solanaceae; genus Datura; species Datura stramonium. The sequence goes on from JACEIK010002888.1 coordinate 104,017, forward strand.
CACTTTCCACCAAACTCTTCACCACACAAAGCTAGAACAAATGTTGCCAACCCACCCAGGAACAATCCAACTCGCAACAAGCTAGCCCGAAACAAGCCAACCCATTACCCTTCACCACTATAGATATACCTCAACCTCCACTTATTCAAACTTACCCATTCACCCAAAATCATCAAATGATCCAACATATATCAGTGGCACACATCCCTATTCCTAGCACGTAGTATGTGCCACCAGTATATGTAGCAGCACCACAACCTTTCACTACCCCAAATCCAACCATACCTCATTCAGAAGTCGATCCATATGAGGAGATGGAGAGAGAAACAGGACCTAAGATAGACGAGAATATGGAAAGAGAGATCCGTAATCTAAAGGAAGCATTCAAAAGCATCCAAGTCCATAAGGGATATGAAGGGCTTGAGTATGAGGATCTATGTGCTCATCCAGACATCGAGTTGCCTACAGGATATAAGGTGCCAAAATTTGATATGTTTGATGGGAAAGGAAATCCTCGTGCCCATTTAAGGTCGTACAGTGATATACTAGTTGGAGTAGGTAAAGATGAGGTCATCAGGATGAAGCTTTTTATAAGGAGCTTGACGGGAGAAGCCCTCGATTGGTACACAAGCCAAGATCCGCAGAAATGGCGTAGTTGGGGTGCGATGGCGCAAGAATTCATGGAGAGGTTTAGATTTAACACTGAAGTCATTCCAAATAGGTTCTATCTGATGAAGCTGGAAAGAAAGTCGACAGAATCTTTCAGAAAATATGCTATGCGATGGAGAGCAGAAGCCGTAAAAATCCAACTCCGATGGCAGAAAGTGAGATGACCTCTCTCTTTATATAGTATCAAAAAGATGTGACATACTATGAAAGGATGTTGAGCATGATGAGACAAAAGTTTTATGAAGTCGTTAGGATGGGAGAGTTCGTAAAAGAAGGCATTAAAACTGGGAGAATCACAAATTTGGCAGCCTTGCAAGCAACAAGTAAGGCAATTCAATTAGATTCAGTTGGGGGAGCAATTAAGAAGAAGAGGGATGGAGTGTCCGCTGTCATGACCATCCAGGAACGTAGGGCAAACCAGATGTTAACCTACCTAAATCCATTATCCTCGCCTTCATACCGTAACCAGTACACTCAAGCTCCTCAACTATACTACAAACCTTCACTCACCCCTTATCCCGTTTACCACACGCAACCAGCATATTATCCACCTCGTTCACCTGCATACAAGAATCCGTCGCAATATCAACCTACATATCAGCCTCAACCCCAATACCAACCACAAATTCGTCCCCCAAATGCACCTAGACCCCGCCCAAACTTTGAAAAAAGGCCATCCAAAACCTATACACCCCTAGCCGAACCTTTGGCCCAACTATATGAAAGATTGAGAACCGCAGGGCTACTCCAACCAATCCAAGGTAGGATTCCCAACCCCCTTCCTGGATGGTATGATGAGACTAAGCATTGTGTATATCACTCTGGAATTGCCGGACACGACACTGAAAATTGCTTTGCTCTCAAAGACAAGATTGAGGCGCTGATCAAAGAAGGTGTCATTCAGCTCAAAGGGGCTCCTCCTAATGTAAGAAGCAACCCTCTGCCAATCATGACAATGCTAATGTGAACATGGTCACCATTGATGAAGAATGTAGTTTGGAAGGGACCATTGTGTCGGTCAAAAATGAGGAAAATGTCGCATCATCAGCCTTTGTTTCTCCTATAATTACTGTACAGGTGAGGACACCAATTGAAGTAGAAGTTGTCGTTCCCAAACCAAGGATCACATTGTCAGTCGCTCAAGCACCTTATTTTGACACCAAGGCCGTCCCTTGGAATTACCAAACTGACAAAAAGAGTAAAGGGAAAGGAAAGTTGGTTGTAGAAACTACTGCTGCAGGAATGACAAGGTCTGAGCGGTGTTACGCCCCAGAGGATATAGCACGAGTCATATTAAGAAAGGAAAAAAATCCAAAGAAAGTGGTGACAGAGGCCAATGTAGAGGAGTTTTGGAAGAAAATGCCGACTAAGGAGTATTCTATTGTTGAACAATTGAAGAAAACACCTGCCCAAATTTCATTATTATCATTGTTGATGAATTCTGCCACTCACAGGAATGCTTTGGTGAAGGTACTTAGCGAGGCTCATGTACCATCTGAGACCACTAGCGAAAGCTTCTCAGCTATGGTTGGACAGATTTTAGAGGCCCAGAAAGTCTCTTTTCATGATGATGAGTTGCCGCCTGAAGGTTTGGGGCACAACAAAGCATTGAATATTACCATCAAATGCAGGGATAAGTTCATTTCTAAGGTTTTGATTGGTAACGACTCGACGGTTAATATATGTCCTTTCACTACACTCTGAGCTTTAGGAATTGACATTGGAAAAATTCATAAAAGTCACGTGAAGAGTAGAGGTTTTGATGGGACTCAAAAGGGAGTCATTGGAGAGGTTGACTTGGCAGTGCAAATTGGACCTGTGGAGTTCATCATGGAGTTTCAGGTGCTGGACATATCTGGTAGTTACAACTTGCTGTTAGGAAGGTCGTGGATCCACATGGCTGGTCCAGTCCCTTCCACCTTGCATCAGACCTTAAAATTTGTTTGGAATAATCATGAAATTGTGGTTCATGGAGAATGCAACAATTCAATCTACCTCGAAAACCCAGTCCCTGTTATTGAAGTGTGGAAAATATGGATGGATCCTTTTACCATACTAAGGAAATTATGTGTGCTACTCGAGCTGATAAGGGTAAAATTGCCACATGTGCCTTATCATGGCGGCTTGGGAGATGTTGAAGAACATTTTTGAGCCTGGACGAGGTCTCGTCTAAATGGAATAACAGAGTCGATTCAGTTGCCTGGTCAGAAGTATACTTTTGGTCTCGGATATGAGCCTACTCCTAGAGAAGTCTAGTTGGCTAGTCTCAAAAGAAAAGGTGACATTCTATTGCCGAAGCCTATCCCGTCACTAAATCAGTTATTTTCCAAGTCAATTGCCAACCAAGTGTTAGACGAAGTTGCTGAAGATAACCTTGTGGAAGGACTCAAGAACCTATTTATTGCTGAAGAGGAAGCTGAATGCAACGTGATTCTGAAAGATTGCGCTGAGACTCCAACCATCTGGGATGATGAGCCTGGAGATGCTTTGAACAATTGGACTTGTACCCCATCCCCGGTTCTCCGGGAATCTTGGTAGATAATTGTATTAATATTTTGTGAAATACCACGATTCAAAATTGAGTCCTGAATCGTGTTTATGAATTTTATGTGTTTTGCCTCCATTTTTTGAAAGCTTTATGTCAAATCCAAACTATGCTTTCCTGTTTTTAATTTCACATTATCTTCTTTAAATTATTTTTTCTTTTACTTTTCAACGAACAAGTTAATAAATCTATCAATACTGTGAATGTGACATGTAATGAAACAAGTGAACAAACCCTAAATGGCAATGAAGAGTTTGAAGAATATGAAGAAGACATGCAACCTGAAGAGTTGACTAAGGAGGTTGAACACTTCGACAATAAGTCAAAACCAAACTTGGATGAAACAGAGACCATAAATTTGGGAGATTTGGAGTCAGTGAGGAAAACAAGAATCAATGTCCATCTAACCTCGTCCCAAAAGAAAGAGTTGATTGATCTTTTAAGACAGTATGTGAATGTGTTTGCATGGTCTTATGATGATATGCTAGGTCTAATCATAGATATCGTTTCACATAAGTTTCTAATTGATCCTTATTATACTCCAGTAAAGCAAAAGTCGAGAAAATTCAAGCCAGACTTGAGTTTAAAAATTAAGGAAGAAGTCTCCAAGAAATTTGATGCAAATGTCATTCGAGTCACGAAGTATCCTACTTGGCTAGCCAACATTGTGCCGGTACCTAATAAAGATGGGAAAATCAGAGTATCTGTGGATTATCGGGATCTCAACAAGGCTAGCCCGAAAGATGATTTTCCTCTTCCAAACATTCACATACTTATTGATAATTGTGTGAAGCATGAGTTGCAGTCATTTGTTGATTGCTTCGCAGGGTACCACCAGATTTTGATGGATGAGGAAGATGCCAAGAAAACAACGTTCATCACACCTTGGGGAGTACACTATTCTCGAATGATGCCTTTTGGATTCAAGAACGCAGGTACCACTTACATGAGAGCCATGACTACTATTTTTCATGACATGATCCATAAAGAGCTTGAAGTTTATGTGGATGATGTCATCATCAAGTCATGGAAGAATGCAGATCATTTGGTGGATTTGAAGAAGTTCTTTGATAGATTGAGGCGATATAATCTGAAATTAAATCCCACAAAGTGTGCATTTGGTGTCCCTGTGGGGAAGCTGTTGGGTTTCATCGAGAGTAGGAAGGGAATAGAATTAGACCCTTCAAAGATAAAGGCCATTCAGGAATTGCCTCCTCCAAAGAGTCGAAAGGACGTTATGAGTTTCCTTGGTCATCTCAACTATATCAGTCGGTTCATAGCACAATTAACAGTAATTTGTGAACCAATCTTTAAGCTGTTGAAGAAAGATGCTTTTACCAGATGGACAGAAGATTGCCAACGAGCTTTTGACAGAATCAAGGAGTATTTGTCTAATCCGCCTGTCTTGGTCCCTCCAGAGCTGGGAAGGCCATTTTTGCTATACTTGTCCGTGTCGGACAGTACATTTGGGTGTGTATTAGGGCAACATGATGAAACTAGAAAGAAAGAGCAAGCCATATACTACTTGAGCAAGAAGTTCACACCTTATGAAGCTCGATACACTTTGTTGGAACGCACCTGCTGTGCCTTGACTTGGGTCGCACAAAAGCTGAGACACTACTTGTCTGCATACACCACTTATCTCATCTCAAGGATGGATCCACTCAAGTACATCTTTCAGAGGCCGATGCCTACGGGAAAGCTAGAAAAATGGAAAATTTTGCTAAGTGAGTTTGACATTATATATGTTACTTAAAAAGTCCATCAAAGGACAAGCATTAGCTGATCATCTTGTTGAAAATCCTGCGGATGAAGACTACCAGCCTCTTAAAACTTACTTTTCAAATAAAGAGGCCTTGTTTATTGGAGAGGATATTTCAGAAGAGTACCCAGGGTGGAGAATGTTTTTTGATGGGGCTGCAAACATCAAAGGAGTTGGTGTTGGAACAGTATTGATTTCAGAATCAGGCCAACATTATCCGATCTCTGCAAAACTCAGATTCCCTTGCACCAACAATATGGCATAATACGAGGCTTGTATTCTTGGACTCAGAATGGTTGTTGATATGAACATACAAGAATTATTGGTTATAGGTGATTCAGACCTATTGGTTCATCAAGTGCAAGGAAAATGGACCATTAAGAATTTGAAGATCCTTCCATACCTACATTGTGTGAAAGAGTTATGTAAGAGAATTGTCAAGATAGAGTTCAAACATGTCCCGAGAGCTCAAAATGAGTTTGCAGATGCTTTGGCAACCCTGTCTTCTATGATTTAACACCTAGACAAGAATTAAATTAATCCTATCAAGGTGAATGTGCAAGATTAACCGGCTTATTGTTGTCATGTAGATAAAGAACCAGATGGAGAACCTTGGTACCATCATATTAAGAGGTATCTCAAGGCAGGAGACTATCCAAAAGGCATAACCAGTATTCAGAAGAGAACACTCCGTAGGTTGGCAAACCATTTCTTTCTAAATGTGGAAATTCTTTATATAAGGACTCCTGATTTAGGATTGTTAAGGTGTGTTGATGCCAAAGAAGCGATCAAGTTGATTGAAGAAATATATGGAGGTACATGTGGGACTCACATGAATGGATTCACTCTAGCAAAGAAGATTTTATGAGTTGGTTATTTTTGGATGACCATGGAACAGACTGCATTCGCTTTGTGCAAAAATGTCATCAGTGTCAGATTCATGGCGATTTGATTCGAGTTCCACCAAATGAACTCAATGTGATGAGTTCTCCTTGGCCCTTTGCAGCTTGGGGAATTGACATCATTAGTCCTATTGAGTTATCCGCATCAAATGGACACAGGTTTATTTTGGTAGCCATTGACTATTTCACGAAGTGGGTAGAAGCATCTTATTACAAGTCGGTGACAAAGAAGGTGGTAGTATATTTTGTTCGCAATAACATCATTTTCCGATTTGGAATTCCTGAGTCAATTGTGACAAATAATGGAGCTAATCTCAACAGTGGTTTGATGCATGAGGTATGTGAGGATTTTAAGATCACTCACCGCAATTCCACTCCGTACCGGCCTCAGATGAATGGAGCAGTTGAGGCGGCTAACAAGAATATTAAAATAATATTGTGGAAGATGATTGAAAATTACAAGCATTGGTATGAGAAATTACCACTTTCCCTCCTTAGCTACGCACTACAATTAGGACTTCAACAGGGGCAACTCCCTATCTTTTGGTCTATGGAACGGAAGCAGTGTTGCCTGCAGAAGTATAGATACCATCCTTAAGAATTATCCAAGAAGCTGAGTTGAGTGATGCTGAATGGGTGCAAAGTCGGTATGAGCAATTGATGCTCATTGATGAAAAGAGAATGAATGCAATTTTTCACGGTCAGCTTTATCAGAATAGAATGGCCAGAGATTTCAACAAGAAGGTAAGATTGAGACAATTCAAACCGGTGCAATTGGTGTTGAAGCGCATATTCCCGAATCAAGACAAGGCTAAGGGAAAGTTTGCACCAAATTGGCAAGGACCATATATGGTTCACCGAGTATTATCTGGAGGAGAACTAATTCTAGCAGAGATTGATGGCGAAGTGTGGCCGAGGGCTATTAATACAGATGCTGTCAAGAGATACTACATCTAGGAGTTTATTTATTTTCATTTATGCAAAGTCTTTCTATGTAACATAACTATGTCTCGACCTGACTTCCCACGATGGGGTACGTAGGCAACCCACATCGGATCCGGTCTCTCTATAATAGAAAATCCAAAGCATCTTTTTTCATGTATTTTGAACTACGTTATAACTTGATTCCTTTGGCGGGATACGTAGGCGGCCTACATCGGCTTCTGTCACATTATGAGAAAATTTTCAATTTCTTTTTTCTATTCTTTTACTTGTATGCAACGAGCTACGCCTATTTTAAGTCCTCCTAGATATGTAGGAAGCTTATGGAGGGTTAGGCCCTTTAAACTAGGATTTTTGAGAAGTGTATTCAGAGACCATGCTGGACTCGTTTCCTTGCGAGATATGTATACAACGTATACAAGGATCACCTCATTATGACGAGAATTCAGTACATCTCCCATGATAGAATCTGGGGAAATTTTGAGGGCATCATTGCAAGGGTATGACAAGGGACATCGAAGAGTATACGATCAACCCAACTCATTGGACAAGAGAAGGATTTTGGATAAAGGATGTTCACTTTGTTTCACAAACGTGTCACAGTGTAAAAGTTCGGCAAAAAGATCTTTTGCAATTCTATCTCCATGTTTATTTTACAAATAACATGATTTTTAATAACTATCATTAGCATTTTGTTTTGTTTTATTTTATTATTATTTTTATTGGCCGAGACTTATAATAGATGGGGGTGACAAGTCCAAACGAAGCGGGAAGCATAAAGTATCAAGGGCCATATTTTCAAAGTCGATGCGAATCAACCTCCCCCGAAATTAATAAATTTTCTTTGAGTGCAGGATTTTTGAAATAGTATAAGCGGAAAAGTGAGTACTATTTACATCTTTGCCTGAATTACGTGTCAAATGGTTTGAGTTTCTTATAGTATTTATGAGAAAATTATGCCTCTCTGAATAAAATAATTTTTAGAATCTATGACTTTGAAATTTGTAAAAACTACCAAATGCATAAATACTTCAAACGCACTACAAATCACTTTTAGTTTCCTTCAAGTGCTTTGCAATTGCACTTCATATTGCTTTCAAATGCTTTACAATGTCCTACATATGCACCGCACATGACTTTAATTTCTTCAAATATTTTGCAATGCATCACACCTGGCTTTCAAGTTATTTCAAAGGTTCTACACCGCACTACACATTGCTTTTAAATACTCTGCGTACGCGCTGCACATTGCTTATAAATACTCTGCATATGCATTGCACATGCTTTAATTTTTCAAATACACTGCATATGCACTGCACATGCTTTAGTTTCTTCAAATACTCTACATATGCTCTGCACATTGCTTTCAAGTACTCTGCATAGACACCACACATGCTTTAATTTCTTCAAATGCTCTGCAATACATCGAACCTACCTTTCGATTTATTTCATAAATCCTCTGCACTGTACATGCATTGCACATGTATTTTCAATGTATCGCACATAGCTTTCAATTTATTTCAAAATACTTTGCACAATTGCTCGCAAATGTACCGCAATGTTTTTAATTGCTTTCAAAGGGCACTACAATTCCCTACACATGGCTTTTTAATTACTATCAAATGCATTGCACAATTGACTTCAAGTATATGCACGAATGTTTTGTACCCGCATTATCTTTAAAAGCACCATTAATCATTTGGCTTAAAAAAGCCTCATCATCATGAATTATTTGGTTTAAGGCCTCATTTTCATTGATCATCGCTGAAAGGCACCATTATCATGAATCATCGGCATAAAACCTCATTTTTTTATAAGGCTTTATCAAGGACATCATGTTATAAGTCATTTCGTCTTGCAAAGCCGCATTTTCATAAATTAACCCTGAGAGGTGTCATTTTCATGAGCTTATTTTATTGTCACCTTACATTTTATATATTTATACATATGTTACTAATTATCTTATCTAGCACATTTAGTTATGCAGGAGATTCAACGCAACGTGGAACAATCCCTAAGCAGCGATTGAGGCATCACTTAGTGAGGAATGCCAAACTCACGAGCTAGAGTCGAAGGCTAGTGCTCCGACTCCAATTTTCATTTAGTCATTCATGTTTTCAAATTTTGAACGCATCAATACTCTTTTTTCCTCATCTTGCTATAAGGTTCTTCCCAAACTCGGTTAGAAGACCAGTGTCAATCATAAATTTGAAACTGGAGAAAATTTTTAAGGGCATCCTCAAAATTCTCCATAATATTCCGTTTCTGAACTACATTCGATCTAATTCCCATCCCTTTTAGGAATATGTAGGTGGCTCAAGTTCGAGCGCGATCGTACTTACTCTATTCGTGCCAAAACCTTCTTAGCTTCCATCAGAAAAGAACCTAGTGTCATCATAATTCCTCACCATAGCAAATTTTTGGAAGACGATCAATTCGCGATGGCTTTCGCTCCTTGAATTACATATGTACTGATTTCTCGGGAACGTAAGATAGTAGGCAGCTCAGAAACCGGAGCTCGGCCATGAGTTCTCAATTTTGGTTCATTTTTCTAAATAAAAAAGGATGTGTCGGTGGTCGGCCAAAATTGGCTACCTCGTCAATATCTTCACCAAAAGATTCTTACACCGTCCTTGGTCGAAGAGGGGCAAGATGTTGACACCCAATTTCGGCTCTCCACATTTTTGATTAATTATTTTAAGCATCTAAATTTTTTAAATGAAATAAAATGTTTAAATTGTTTAAAATATTTTAAAATTATTTCGGATGTTACATTGACATTTTTCATCAAATATATACACACACACNGTCGCATTTGCCTTGCGACACTCCGACTTGGCGCTTGTCCGGTCTCTCCCCGGGCCCTTTTTCTAGCACGTATGACATTCTAAAACTCTTAACCAACATGCGAATAGGCCATTTAAATGTCAAGAATTTACGGGGTGTAACATTATGTGTGATATGTGTGTGTGTGTACGCGCGTGTGTGTTTGTTATTATATTTTTTATATAAAAAATAAGTACTTTATTTGAGCACGTAGTTTAAATTATTAATTTTAAGTCGGTTATAATTTAAACACTAAATTGATCCATTTTCGCGAGTAAGCATTTTATTTTGTTTAAGTTCGGAAGCTTAATGAAATTAATCGATTAATATTTCATCTTGATCTTATTTATTTTTTACAAGAATGAAATAATTTTACAATTTAATAATTTCAAAGTTTTACCATTAATGCAATTTTATCAAGAAAGTGGCTAAATTAAAATAAAATTGGTTTTGTTTTGAATTGCAATTATAGCCACATTGAGCCAAAAATCTATAATTTTTTTCAATCCATGCCATCTCACTTTAGTCAATCCATGCTTGCCACGTAGGCAATACATGAATTGTGTTTCTTCTCTTTGATCTCATCGGTCTATTTTTGATCCTACGGCCTTTATTTATTTATTTTCTTATTCATTTATTTTACTCTTTAATAATATATTATATATGTATCATTTATTTATTTATTATTTATTTATTGTATATCAGTTTTTTATATAATTATTTTTATTTATTTTTATCTTTATTTCTAACTGTCTGATCATTAGATCAGACGGTCCAAACTTCTTTATTTCTAACTGTCCGATCATTAGATCGGACGGTCCAAACTAATTTGAAAAGCAGCAACAAACAAGTAATAATTTTTAAAAAAAATAATCTTGTGCCCTGTTTCAGCTTATATCCCCTTCGTTGTTCCTTTGTTTGCTCACATTCAGCGTCGAAAAGATCAGCCTGAGACTCGACAGCTTCAATCACTGCACTAAATAAGGTAAGATTCCATCTTTTTTATTTCATTATGCTTAACTTCATATCTCATTAGTGGTGTGTCTGAAATGGTTTTAGCTGTTGTTGGTTGTAAAATGTGAAGTGAATAATCTTCTAGTCGTTCGCTTGTGGTTACATCAGATTATGTGTTATAGCAGTTTTACATCTTATGGCCTAACACCAATTAAGCTCTGTGAGGTTTTAATTTTTTTAAAGTATCATTGATATCTGTTATAATTATCCTCATGATTTCTTGAAGTTCTTTTTTATATGACGGTAACGTTTTCCGTGATTTTCTACTAAAATTAGTATACACAAGCCAATATGAACTATGGATATGAGCAGATGTCTTTTAAACAAATAAAATAAATCAAGTAGGGAAATTTTCTAGATGCTTTGGTCACGAAATTATTCCGTAGTGCAAATTAATTCTACAGTATCATATTTAGCATGCCAATTATTTTAAATAAACAAAATTGTTGAGGCAAACGAGTAAGGACTAATAAATGAATCAACGGGATTTTCATTTGATCGTAGAGTTTTTGAGACAACAATAAATATGTATCACACCTTAATCCTGAATCAATCATTACAACAATTTTAATTCTACCTATTCTCACAAGGGATCAAGTGAGCAAAGGAAAAGCTATGTTTATTAAAAATCAAACATGTTCATGAGATTTTAATGAGTCAAATGAAAAGCTTCTAAACAAACGCAAATTATTTTTCTATTGCAATAATAATATTAGAGTTAGTATCACTTGATTTAATAAAGAAGACATCTGAAACGGAATGGTAAATGTGAAATCACTTTGAGAGCTAGACAACTATTCGTATGGAGCAGTGATTTTACTAAAGATACATATGCACAACCAGCTAGCAACCAATCATAATAGTAGTTGACATGTAAATATACAATTATTTTCACAAGGATACTCAACGAAGTCAAGAAACAGTAGAAACCAAATTTACAAACAATAGGGCTTTTCCATCACTTTAATAGCAGGCAAGATGGTGATTGAAATAATTATTTCCAGTGATCTGCTGGAGAAGAAAATGAGGAGAAGAGGGAGATCTGAAGGGTTTGTTGGAGAGAGAGAAGGGTTTTGTTACTGTAGGAGGGTGTTCGGCGGCGGAAGGAGAAGGAAGAAGTCCAGCGGCCTTCTGGGTCTGGCTGTCCACCGGATGCGAGTAGAAGAGGGGAAAGGGAAGAGGAAGGTCTCACCGGCGTTAATGGTGAGAGAAGAGAGCGGTCTGGCTAGAGATGATCTGGCGGCGAGAAAAAAGAAAAATGGAGAAGAAGGGTGGAGGAGAAGGCGGTTGTGGCGAGGATGGAGAGTGACGGGTGATGGAGGTTTTTCGGCCAGCAATGGTTGTATTTGATGGTGGAAACAGCGAGGGAGGAGGGGAAAGAGAGTGGAGGGTGAGCGGCGGCTGTTTAGGTCGGTGTGGTGTTTTGCCGGAAAAAGGGAGATAGAGAGGGAAAGAAAGAGAGGGTGGTAGGTTTGTGGTGACCGGTGGTGGTTTCACCGGAAAATGGCATGTAGTGGGATGGGAGAAGGGGAAGGAGACGGTTGGAGTTGTTGGGAGAGATATAGAGGGAGGTTCGTTGGCCGGTCGCGGTGCCGGAAACGAGGTAGACGAAGGGGAGGAGAGGGTATAATGGCTCTGTAAAGGTGAGAGGGGAAAATGAGTTTAGTTTAGGGTTTGGGGGGAGTTTTGATAAATAAGGGAAGTAGATTAGGGTTTAATCCCATCCGTAGGATTAGATAAGACGAACGACTGAGATGAAAAGTTATAAAGATGGGTCGGGTTTCGGGTCTTCTGGCGGGTCACGGATAGGGTAAATGGGTAGATTTAATTGAAAGTTGAATTGAATTTTGAAAAATGGCCAGATTTTAAATGAGTTGGATGAAACTGAATTTTAGCTGTTATTGAATTAATAAATATATTATACTTGTAAATAATTTAATAAATAGATAATAAAATAGTTTAAATCACGGAAAAATCTTATAAACATATAAATAAATCATAAATTTGAGTAGACTCACGTAAATAT
>JACEIK010002888.1:150659-173470 GCA_018107945.1 Datura stramonium
TTCACCCCGTAGTCCTGTCCTTGTGGGTTCGACATTCCGGTTCTTAAAAAGAGCCACTATATTACTTGCACGACCCGTACACTTGCGGGCTCATCACTGGTATGTAAGGCTGAAAACTGTAAACATATAAGATAGTAATGATAACTGAGACAGAAATAAGAAATAGTAACAATATGGAATCTTGGAAACTGAAACTTGAAACCTGACAATAACTCAATACTGAAGTGCAAATGCAACAAAATAATGCACAAGAAAAGTTATAACGGTAATGCTGGCGGCCAGCCGATCATAAAAATCATGTAAAAATGCCTCCAGCCGATGTACCACACCGGGGTAAAATAAAAATATCTCCAGCTGGGGTACCACACCAGGGTAAAATAAAAATATCTCCAGCTGGTGCACCATATCGGGGAAAAATAAAAATATCTCCAGCTGGTATACCATACCAAGGTAAAATAAAAATATCTCAATCATAATTATGAACGGAGCTGATAGAGCTTATACTGAGTCAATTTAACACACATAGCATTGAAATGACAAATGCTAAATCTGTGTCCGTAATAGGTCTCTTTCGTAACATATAATGCAAGTGAGCACACATATAATGCAAAATTAGTAAATATGACCATATAGCACGTAAAGCTGTCAAATTATAAACAAACATGTCAACTCAATGACTCGACAGACATTCAGGAGGTTTAGACAACGTAAGAACTTTAGAAGGCTTACAAGCAATGTCCTACAAATAATCTTACCAATTTAACATACCGCTTGAGTAGAAGCACAAAGGTTCTCATTTCTATACAACCCTTTAACATCTGGGAACTACATATATATATATACACAAACACTACCCATAGGGTGGTTCCTTTACATGTATCAACAACTATATACTCAAATATCTATTATCAAACTTATCACGTCGATGAGCACATATAGTTCTTAATTCATTTGTCTTATTTGCAGGAAAACATGAAAATTATAACTTGGAACTTGGAGTTATTTGTCATAACGCTTAGCATATACCTAGGGCATCGAGCTGAACTATAGACATACGATGTATGAGACTTCTATATAACGTATAAACTCGTATTTAGTTTACCGAGTGAACTCTAGGAGACTTCCTGGTATTCAAAGTTCTGACTTAACTGATCAGTATCATAGAATGTGCTTATACTTACTTAGACATTAGGAAAATTGGTACATGGGAGAATCTCTCCTCTTAATTTAGGAAATTCAAATGATAACTCAACAAGAGATAAACATATGGATGTATGACCTGAATATAACTAAAAGAATTCAACGATATGTTATAACATGAAAATCATATATATTAAGACTTCTTACCAGAAATTCTTATAATGACTTGTATGCAACTTCAAATACTTGACTGAGACATTTGCATGATTCTCAAAATATGATTTCTTGAAAACTTCATAGATTAGCATAGCACATTTCAACATAACATAGGGATGTCAAGGCATAACTTAAGGATCTGATACTTGGAGCTTTTTAACTTGGGAACACTTGAGCAACTATCTAAGTGCTGCCTTATAGGAAAATAAGGACTTATAGCTGTAATTCGGATGATGCTGGATTAACATACACAAATGTGCAATTATCTCAAGAGCTTAAGAAAACTTACATAATTATAAGCGGCTTAGAAGCTCCTAGAATTACCCTTTTCAAAATTGGAATATAATTTCAACACATAGAATGGATAACTTAACATAATCGTTTAGGGGGTATAGTGGAGAGCTTCTCTTTAAGTTATGTTACTAATTTACAGTCATTCAACTCTAATTGATTCATAGAACGCCGTTACATAATATTCATTATATCATTTTACCACATAAAGTATTTACACCACTTAGTTAACTTAATTCCTTGGAGACTCCTAGGAGGTTCAGATAGCACAAGAGTTCCACTAAACCTATGGAGACATTCTTAAGACAATTCTTGTGGCCTTAGCATGTAACTTGAACGTAAGCATAATTGTAAATATATTCTTATTTCCGTATAACCTAATAACCTTAATATACTATGTATAACCTTCCCATAAATATGGTTGCATAGAAATATCAATAATTTACACATTCGAGTTATATCTTTCAAGTTCAACATATCGGTTGGTTTGAAAAATCGTAAACTAGCTGGTTAGCTAAAGGGAGAGAAATCAAGGAATATCCTCTTGGCCTTATATAACTTAGAAATTGTGAATAATTGGGTAGACGACTATTTTTAGGCATTTCCATTTTGTTATTCTCATTTACCCTTATTTAGCTTAAAGTCATTTTCTAGCGTTAAGTTCGTTGGCGCGTCATCATCTTGCCATTTTTACAAATTACACTTAGCATCCAACATTTATCACATTTGTCACCACATATATTTAACATAAAATAAAGGACCAGCTCACAGTTCCCACACTGAGGGGTCTCCAGACTCAATCTATTGCTACGACAACAATAATAAGACAACAAATGTATAAATTACTCTTTCGCATTGCCTTCACAAGCTTCAACCCTTTTACCAATGGATTCTATTAAGAAACTTAAACCCTTGGAAAGAATCATAATATTCTTAAAAAATAAACTTAGATACATAGGAAATCCAGATTCGTCAACGACATGAAAACGTGCTTGAAAAAATGAGATAACGAGCGCCTTACATACCTTGTTTCTGACGAGTTTTTCTTAGCCGAATTTTCTCTTCAACAACCAGAAGTTAGCCTCTTAAATTCCTTGATTTTATAACCAAGTGAATATGCTTTTTAAAGCATTTTTATCTAGTCAAAACATCACACCAATAGGTAGTCACAACACAAACAAACAAGGCAATATTTAACATTTCTTACTTCAACTTGTTTCTACAACTTTGAGGGAAAATAGAAGTAGGAAATTACCTAACATTCCTCATGAACAATACCAACAAATATAGAGTATATTCTCAACAAAACACAGCAGCTCCAACATTCAAAACGAGCAGCAACTTCACACCATAACACATACAAAACAACAACTCAATCTTCACTTTCAACCTCTACCTTTAGCTTGCAAATTCAAGGAATTAATAAGTAGAAACACTTATATTATATTTTTATTCAACTCCAACAAAAATGGAGTATATCCTTAGCTAGCTACTGCTTCAAAAACACAACAACAAATCCACTAAAATGCTACAGCTACACACTCAAAAGCAACACATAAGTTCCAACTTCACTTCCAACATAACTTGTGAATTCATGAGAATTTAAGGAGTAAAAACACTTATCTCCTTTTGTACTCAACTCTCACTAAGATGGAGGTAGAACTTCACCTCCCTACTGCCAAAAAATGTAGCAGCTTGGCAGCCAAAAATGCAGTAACTGCACGGTTAGAAGCTTACGACATAAGAAACCCTTTCCAAGCTTGGAATATAGGGAAATTTGACCTATCCATGCAAGTTCTTACCTAGGATTTTCTTTCACTATTGGAGAGATCTCTAAATTCTGAAAAAAATCAAGTAAAATGGAGTAAAAATGAGCTTTCTAGCTCAAATTTACTTCACATAGGCGGGTTGGCCAAGGCCTGGGAGGTGCCTGCGTGCGACGTGCCCTTGCGCGCACGCGCGCCTGCTGCCTTCTTGTCTCGGCGCTTGCGCGCCTAGGCGCTTTCCCAGCAGACACTACTGTCTTCAAATGAGCATAACTTTTTATTACGAACTCCGAATGACAAACAGTTTTTTTACTATAAACTAGAATCAAATACCTTTCATTTTATAGGTTATAGGAATTCTGAATCATTATATATTTGTAGATATCTCCATTTAAAGTTGATCATTACTTACAAACTTTACATACTCTTCGCTTTTCTCTTTGTACATGTTTCCATCCTCACCTACGGCGAATATACAACCCATAATTTCCTTAATAGGAAATATAACCATCAAATAATCATGAATTTTTTTTCGGGGTGTAACATCCTCCCACCCTTAAAATCATTCGTCCTCTAATGAGGGTTATACCTCGGTAGCCGTAACTTTAGACATAACATCTTTAACTTTTCCTTACCTTGTGTCATAAACATACATTCCATTTTTCTTAAGCACCTCCTCTTTCTATTGCCGCTTCATATCAAACAGTACTTACCCAACTCCATCTATTTGTCTGACATAAAATAGGAATGCTTTAGTACCATATAATCGACAACTTTTCTAACACTAAGCAAATTAATACACTACCATGGGACTTATGATTTACTCTAATACCACTTTTCCATTCATATATTTAGAAAATATCACAGAAAAAAGTGAAAATCACAACTTAACCACTTAACATATAGAATCAGTGTCAAACCTGAAGTTGCTCTTTTACCTTTGCTTTTACCAAGGCCTGTCATTGCCTATCTTGGAAATAGGGGCTAAAGGAAACTGTAGCCTAATCTAGGGACAAAGTAGAGACTGAATCTCAAGGAGAAACTGAATGTCTAGCTGGAAGGGGTCTCCAAGCACTATGAGGGTCCTTAAATAGTCTCGTCGACTTGGTCTTCTTACTATGTTCTATTTCATTGTCAGTATTTGGGAGAAGGTGAATTAGATTATCCATCTTTTGAGAAAATACTAGCATCCAAGCAGTAGTTATTTTTGTTTGGGAAGACATTCCCAAACACTCTCAGACCAGATGGGGTCCCAAACCTAATATAATCGATATACTCTATCCTTCATATTTCGTACCCTATCTGAAACATATTGGGCTAAAGAATTAAATGTGATACTATATTCGTGAATACTCATGTTTCCCTGCTTTAGGTACAAAAACTTACTAACTCAAACCCTGTTATACCCCGGGAGCTCAAGGATCGGACCTAGGAGTTGAAATGGGAAAATTGTGAAATTGATGTTGTAGGCCAGGACGAGTTGTGGGATGACTCATGATGAAACCCCACGAGTCGTCAGGTGGCTCATGGGGAGGCCTGGGGGAAGTGAAGGATTAAGGTCTCCACGAGTGAGGGAACGACTCGTGGTTGGCCACCACGAGTCGTCATGTCAATCGTGGTGTAGTATGGGAAATAGATGGAGGAGCTGACCAGTGTACTCAACAGAAGGGACCCCACGAGTCGTGGCTAGACTCGATGACTCATGAGGTGAGTCGTGAGCAACAGGTTAAGTGTTATTGGAGAATGAGACATTGTACCTGATGGAAGATCACCACGAGTAGTGGTGTCGAGGAACGAGTCATCATCTCCCCCATTACGAGCCCTATCAGAGTTATTATCTAGTGTACTTGACAAGCGACTCGACGAGTCGTTGCCCGTCCTGATGAGTAGTCAAGTCACCCATTAGAGTTACCTGGCAGTAATTTCCTACGAATTCAGTAAGGGTCTTTTTGTACTTTCTAAGTTCCTAAGACCTATACTAAGTCGTTTAAGGATCATTTTATAGGGTTTTAATAGGGAAAACCTATTCTATGTTCTTACTATGTTCTACTTCTTTGTCAGTACTTGGGAGATGGTGAATCAGATCGTCCATCTTTTGAGCAAATACTAGCATCCGAGCAGTAGTCATTTCTATTTGGACAGACATTCCCAAACACTCTCAGACTAGATGGGGTCCCAAACCTAATACAATCGATATACTCTATCCCTCGTATTCCGCACCCTATCTGAAACATATTCGGCTAAAGAATTAAACCTGAGACTATATTCGTGTATACTCATGTTGCCCTACTTTAGGTACAAAAACTTACTAACTCAAACTCTGTTATACCTCAAGAGCTCAAGGATCGGACCCAGGAGTTGAAACGGGAAACTTGTGAAATTGATGTTGCAGGCACAGGACGAGTCGTGAGGAGAACCCACGAGTCGTCGGGTGGCTCGTGGGGAGGCCTGGGGGAAGTGAAGGATTAAGGTCCCCATGAGTGAGGGAACAAGTAGTGGTCAGTCACCATGATTCGTCATGTCAATCGTGGGGTGGTATGGGAAATAGATGGTGGAGCTAACCAGTGTACTCAATGGAAGGGACCCCATGAGTCGTGGCCAGTCTCGACGACTCATGAGGTTAGTCGTGAGCAACAGGTTGAGTTTTATTAGAGAATGGGATAGTGTACCTGATGGAAGGTGACCATGAGTCTTGGTATCGAGGCACGAGTCGTCATGTCCCCCATTACGAGCCCTATTAGAGTTATTATCCAGTGTACTTGACGAGCGACTCGATGAGTCATTGCCCGTCCTGACGAGTCGTCAGGTCACCTGTTAGGGTCACCTGGAAGTAATTTCCTGCGAATTCAGTAAGGGTCTATTTGTAATTCCTAAGTTCCTAAGACCTATACTACATCATTCAAGGCTCATTTTTATAGGGTTTTAGGAGGGGAAAACCTATTCTAAGCCATTCTTCCCATGCATGCAAGTTTGAAGAGGAGATTCAAGGAAAATTTTCAAGGTTTCCATTAGAATCTTATCTTGGGCAATTACAGGGTGTTAGTATTCACCATCCCCATGTATGTAAGTCTATGAGTGGGTGTCTTCCTCCACACCCATGCCCAATTCCTATCAAAATGTGATAAATTGTTGATGATCAAGTATGGGGTTTACCCAATTGTATGATTCTTCAATCTCTATACATGGGTATGATTAGATTGTATTTATATTGATGGATTATGAAGCTTGGGTGGATTCTAAGTTGTTTTTCCTTATAAAAATTATTTTTCAAATTTTGAATCTAAAACGCCCATGGATGATGAATTCATAGAAGAGGTGATTTATGACAAATGTGTGAAAATGATGAGGTTTATGATGAAAAATATGTTTCTAAAACTACCCATGATTATGTTTTTGTTTTAAAAATTAATTTATTAGATCCAAGTGCGATAAAGCTTTGGGTGATGCCCACATATTGATTTAAAGTGATGATTTTTCCCGACATAAGCTTACCACATTGTTTGAAGTAAAATTTTCCAATTTTTATTATAAATTCTAGCTTGTGGTATGTTGAGTAAATATTCCTACATGTGGCTTACCACATGATTTGAAGTAGATGCTCCCACCTATGATTTATCTTGTGGTATGTTTTGGAATAAAGCCTCCTATATGCATGAATTCATAATTGAGATGTAGACAATGTTGAGCTTCATATTCATATGATTTTTAGTCTATGCATGATTTAATTATTAGCTTTTTCAATAGATAATGTTGAGCTTTGTCAATAGACAATGTTGAGCTTCATCAATAGACGATGTTGAGCTTCATTATATACGATGTAGAGCATTGCATGATTTGGGAGAAGAGTCTAGCACCGAGTGGGTTAAGGGTTGATTAGCCTATGCCCCATAACTACGCGCCAATGTAGGTTGATACTACCATAATATTGGGACCTCCCTTGTGACCTATCCACGGCCCATTTGGCCCTTCAGCTTGATATCTATATCATGGTATCGTCCGTCGCCCTAGCAAGGTTATGGACTGCTCTACCCACTTGGGTGTGATAGTTGGGACCACGTAAGCTCTATTGTGGTATATAGGTTAAGTGAAGAGTCTCCCACTGTCTATATCATTCAAATTTGCATATTCATTACTCATGGTGATTACTTTACGGATGCATGTTCTAAAAGCAAGGTTTGACTTATTGTTTAGTTTTTTAAAAATAAATGTCATGTTTCAGCTTTGAGTCATTTGAGTAAGTCATGATGTTATAAAGCTATGCATGATCATGTTATGATGAGATTTTGGTTACAAAAAAAAAATGCATGTATGCCCTTCCTCTCATGTTGAAAGCTTATGATATATGAAATGTTTTAAATGATTTAGTTTACTAATGCGGTTTTACTTACCTTGCATACTCGGTAAATTCAACGTACTGATCGCATACTTTCTATGCTGCATCATTTCATGATGCAAGATCTGTTTCCCAGGTTTAGCCCCGTCCATAATCGCTTATCAGAGTTAGCACCTGCGCGAGTGGTGAGTCCTTATCTTTCGAGGACTATACTTTTAGTTTCATGTCGTATTTTAGTTTCATGTTTTGTGGAGTTAGTTGGGGTCCTGTCCCATCAACTCATCTAGACTAGAGGATTTCAGACTTATATATGTATAGCTTCAGATATTATTATGATGTACCATTGTATGAGACTTCCGCTGAGTTTATAATTATGCTTTCTTCATGTTATTAAATGAGTTAGTTGAATGATTATGCCATGGGTCGACTTGGGGTCTCTCGAGGTCCCTTTTCCCTTGTCTACGATCCAGGTCTACGATCGGGTTGTGACAAACCCGTTGAGGTTCCCATGTCAAGTACTAATCCGTAAAGGCTAGGGGATTTAGGCTCAAAACCCACAGGCACTAGAGCTCTCAAAAGTATTCCCCTGGATCCTTCCATTAATTTTAATAGGTGATTTTTGAAACGTCACTACTCAACTTAACATCTGAAATGCTTTCTCAAAATCTTGTCTCTTTGATATACCTGAAGGTGCTGGAGGATAAACAACTCTACATCCTCTTGGCTCTACTGGAATAGGACAACGTGAGGGTCCAAATCGATTCCCATGGTAGCTCTGAATGGAACTAGAGGAACTATAATACGGGGAGTAAAAAAATCTCCATTTGAGCCTTTAATCTACCTCTCATATTGGCAGGAGGGCGACTAGGATCTTCTTCCATCAATGCCAATAAATCTCATAGCCATCTACCTTACTGCAAGCAAATTCTAAAATATAGGCACGATTTAGATTTCAAACACCTCTTACATCTTTGATCTATAGCATGATCTATTAATGAACAAAGTGAAACAACTCCTAAATGTCCTGTAGCCTCCTGATTATAAGTATGGTGCACAACATACCCATAAGCAAGATTCTACTAGACACAGCTTGTGGACTCCCTGGGATACGACTTCTCTCTGATACTAAGTTTTTCACGCCCCAAAACTGGGGGAAGGCGCGACTGGCTCCCGAAATCTGACTGACGGGGAAGCCAACTATATAGCATCTATAGCTGTAACACCTAGGCCTTCCAAACTACCTGTCACAATCAACTGGAGTAAACATATGGACCCATAAGGTCTCAACTACCACAAATAAATAACTAAAATACCGATAAGTCCACGACTATGCTAAACCAAGCAACGGAAAGCCGACAAGGCCAGAAACTGAATAATACTATACATACTAAGTCCATAAAGCCTCTAAAGAGTAAACTGAACTGATGGTCGGAACATGGCTCCGACCTACCCATAACTATAACTCAAAACTCAAGATGAAATAACTAAGTACTAGCTCCAAAAAGAAAGGAGCACACCAACACATCCATTAATCTCGCGAACAGCTACTACAACTGGCAATCCTGGCCTCTGTCTGCACCTGCGGCACGAACGCTGGTCCCCAGGCAAAGGGACGTCAGTACGAATGAAATGTACTACTATGTAAGGCTAAAAAATGTAAACATATAAGATAGTAATGATAACTGAGCTATAAATAAGGAATAGTAGCAACCTGGAATCCTGGAAACTGAAGCCTGACAATAACTCAATACTAAAGTGCAAATGCAACCAAATAATGCACAAGAAAAGTTATAACTGTAATGCCGGCGGCCAACCGACCATAAAATTCATGTAAGAATTCCTCCATCCGATGTACTACACCAGGGTAAAATAAAAATATCTCCAGCCAGTGTACCATATCGGAGAAAAAAATATCTCTAGCTGGTGTACCATACCATGGCAAAATAAAAATATCTCCAGTCGGTGTAACACACCGGGGAAAAATAAAATATCTTCAGCCGGTGTACCATACTGGGGCAAAATAAAAATATCTCCCGCTATACCGGGGTAAAATAAAAATATCTCCAGCCGGTGTACCATATCGGGGTAAAATAAAAATATCTCAATCATAATCATGAATAGAGCCAATAGAGCTTATACTGAGTCAATTTAACACATATGGCATTGAAATGACAAATGCTAAATCTGTGGCCATAATAGGTCTTTTTCATGACATATAATGCAAGTGAGCACATATAACATGCAAAATTAGCAAATATGATCATATATCATGTAAAGCTTCAAATTATAAACATGTCGACATAGTGAATCGACGGACCTTCAGGAGGTTTAGACAATGTAAGAACTTTAGTAGGATTACAAGTAATGTCCTACAAATAATCTTGCCAATTTAATTTATCGCTTGAGTAGAAGCACATATGTTCTCATTTCTATACAATCCTTTAACATCTGGGAACTACACACACACATATATATGTATATACTGCCCACAGGGTGGTTCCTTAACATGTATCGACAACTATATACTCTAAATCTATTATCTAGCTTATCATATCTATCAGCACATATAGTTCTCAATTCATTTGTCTTATTTGCAGGAAAAAGAGGAAATTATAACTTGGAACTTGGAGTTATTTGTCATAATGCTTAGCATATACATAGGGTTGAGAGCTGAACTGCAGACATGTAGCATATGAGACTTCTGTATAACGTATAAACTTGTATTTACTTTACTGAGTGACCTCTAGGAGACTCCCTAGTATTCAAAGTTTTGAGCTTAACTGATAAGTATCCTAGAATGTGCTTATACTTACTTAGACATTAGGAACATTAGTACATGGGAGAATCTCTCCTCTGAATTTAGGAAATTCAAATGATAACTCAACAAGAGCTAAACATATGGATGTATGACCTGATTATAACTGAAAGAATTCAACTATATGTTATAACATGAAAATCATATACATTAAGACTTCGTACCAGAAATTCTTATAATGACTTGTATGCAAATTCAACTACTTGACTAAGACATTAGCATGATTCTCAAAATATGATTTCTTGAAAACTTCTTAGATTTGCATAGCACATCTCAAAATAACATAGGGACGTCAATGCATAACTTAAGGATCTGAGATTTGGAGCTCTGTAACTTGGGAACTCTTGAGCAACTCTATAAGTGCTGCCTTATAGGCAAGTAAGGACTTATAGCCGTAATTCGGATGATGCTGGATAACATACACAAATGTGCAATTATCTGAGGAGCTTAAGAAAACTTAAATAATTATAAGCGTCTTAGAAGCTCCTAGGATTACCCTTTTCAAACTTGGAAAATAATTTCAACACATAGAACAGATAACTTAACATAATCGTTTAGGGGTATAGCGGAGAGCTTCTCTTTAGCTTACATTACTAATTTACAAACGTTCAATTCTAATTTATTCATAGAAGGTCGTTACATAATATTCATTACATCATTTTACCACATAACGTATTTACACAACTTAGTTAACTTAATGCCTTGACGACTCCCAAGCGGTTCAAATAGCACAAGAGTTCCACTAAACCTATAGGCGACATTCTAAAGACAATTCTTGTTGCCTTAGCATGTAACTTGAAAGTAAGCATAATTTCAAATATATTCTTATTTCCTTATAACCTAATAACCTTATGATACTACGTATAACCTTCCCATAAAGATGGTTGCATAGAAATATCAATAACTTACACATTCGTGTTCTATCTTTCAAGTTCAACATATAGGTTGGTTCGAAAAATTGTAAACTAGTTGGTTAGCTAAAGGGAGAGAAATAAAGGAATATCATATTGGCCTTATATAACTTAGAACATGTGAATAATAGGGTGGATGACTATTGTTAGGCATTTCCATTTTGTTATTCTCATTTACCCTTATTTTAGCTTAAAGTCATTTTCTAGCGTTAAGTTCGTTGGCGCGTCATCGTCTTGCCATTTTTACCAATTTCACTTAGCATCCAACATTTATCACATTTGGCACCACATATATGTAACATAAAATAAAGGACCAGCTCATAGTTCCCACACTGAGGTGTCTCCAGACTCAATCTATTGCTACGACAACAATAATACGGCCAGCGTATAAATTATACTCTTTTGCTTTACCTTCACAAGCTTCAACCCTTTTTCCAATGGATTATATTAAGAAACTTAAACCCTTGGACAAAATCATAATACGCTTCCAACATAAACTTAGATACATAGGAAGGCCGAACTCGTCAACAACATGAAAACGTGCTTGAAAATAAGAGATAACGAGCGCCTTACATACCTTGTTTATTACGAGTTTTTCTTAGCCGACTTTTCCCTCCAACAACCAGAAGTTAGCCTATTCAATTACATGAGTTTATAATCAAGTGAATAGGCTGTTTTAAGCATTTTTATCCAGTCAAAACGTCACACTAATAGACAGTCACAACACAAACAAACAAGGCAACATTTAACATTTCTTACTTCAACTTGTTTCTACAACCTTGAGGGAAAATAGAAGTAGGAAATTACCTAAATTTTCTCATGAAAAATACCAATAAATATATAGTATATTCTAAAAAAAAAACAGCAGCTCCAACCTTCAAACGAGCAACAGCATCACACCATAACACATACAAAACAACAGCTCAACCTTCACTTTCAACCTCTACCTTTAGCTTGTAAATTCATAGGAATTAATAAGTAGAAACACTTACATTAT
This sequence comes from Datura stramonium, assembly GCA_018107945.1. Taxonomy (NCBI): domain Eukaryota; kingdom Viridiplantae; phylum Streptophyta; class Magnoliopsida; order Solanales; family Solanaceae; genus Datura; species Datura stramonium. The sequence goes on from JACEIK010002888.1 coordinate 163,129, forward strand.
ATTTGTATTCAACTCCAACCAAAATGGAGTATATCCTTAGCTAGCTACTGCTTCGAAAACACAACAACAAATCAACTAAAATGCAGCAGCAACACACACACAAGCAACACTTAAGTTCCAACTTCACTTTCCAAAATAACTTGTGAATTCATGAGAATTTAAGGAGTAAAAACACTTACCTCCTTTGTACTCAACTCTCACCAAGATGAAAGTAGAATTTCACATTATTTTTTATTATTTGAGTACCTACTATAGACTTAATGGTATCATCAAAATTAGTATTTGCTTGTATTTTATCAAAAAATTAAGAACCCCAAATTTTAAAAAAAATATCAAAAAGTAAAAATGAAGACTGACATGTTGAAAATGAAAGCAAAGTTATTTTGGGTTTGAGTTAACTAATTAAAATGTTGTAAATCGGATTGATTTATGTTGCAATCATGTCATGAGATCTACAAAGTGAGAGAAATATCACTTAAATAATTGAAATTAAATATGAATTTCCCTAGTAAAATTATTATTGAGTCGATCATAGCTAATAAATTTTCTCTATAATTCATTACATCAAAATTTGTCAGTCGTTAATTCCTATCCTTTGTGGTAGTGTATAAACTAAAAGGAAGATCAAACATATTAAATTGGAGAAATGACTATGGAGGAAAACACTAGATGCTCATTATTTTTGCAAATGGGGGAATTACCTCAACAATTGGGGATTCAATGTTGAAATACAACTACAAATATTAAATTATGTAAATAGTTGTTGGCATATACTTGACAAACTTCACTTTTGATTAACATGATGTCAATGAAAAAAAAAGTAAAAATAATCTAAGGATTAGTAATTGGTTTGGAGGTACAATAAAATGTACATTGGCAAGTTGAAGATCCATCTTCTTTAGTTATACATGCTGCTTTAGTGATAGTACGTCCTGTTCCTTCCATACATCTTCGAAAGCATCCATCTCTAAATCCTACTTTGCATATGTTAAATCCTAGTTCAATTGTGCATGTGTTGAATCCGTGGACTACTTGAATACTTCTCTCATCTACATCCACAAAAGGATAATCAAAGATTTGGTCGAATCAATCCCTTCCAGGTATGTAGGGTTATGAGTGGGTATTTTCTTCCACACTCATGCCCAATTTCGATCTAAATATGAGAAATTCCTGTGATCAAGTATGGGGTTTTTATCCAAATAAATGAATCTTCAATTTCTTTACATGGGTATGAATTGATTATGATTTTATTATTGAACTGTGAAGCATGGGCTGATGTTGTAATGATTTCAACTAAAATTATGTTTCTAGCCTTATGAATGTTGAAGCCCATTGATGAGGTGATCATGAAAATTGAGATTTATGAAGTAAATGTGATAATGATGAGATATTATGATGAAGATCGTGATTTGAAGCTACCATGTCTATAATTATGTTTTCGATGAGAATTGCGTATTTTTTAGTATGATAAAGCTTTGAGAAATGCCCACATGTTAAGTTTAAATGATGATTTTTCTGAAATAAGCTTACCGCATTATTTTGGAGCGAAGACTCCCAAATTTTACATTCTAACTTGTGGTATGTTTTGAGTTAAGTCTTCAAATGCATAGCTTACCACATGGATTTGGAACAAAGGCTCCCAAATATGTATTCAACTTGTGGTATGTTTTGAACTAAAACTTCTCATATGCATGATTTCGTATTTGAGATGTATTGATCATTGAGCTTCATCAATAGATGATGTTAAGCTTTGTTATATACGATGTAGAGCATTGCATGTTTTGGGAAAAGAGTCTAGCACCGAGCGGTCTAAGGGTCGATCACCCTATGCCCCAGAACTACACGCCAACGTAGGTTGATACTATTATATTATTGGGACCTCTCTTGTGAGCTATCCCCATTCCAAATGGCCCATGAGCTTAATATCGATATCATGGTAGCGTTCTTAGCCCTGACAACATTTTAGACGGCTCAGCCCACTTGAGTGTAATTGTTGTGACCATGTAAGCTCTATTATGGTATGTCGGTTAAGTGATGAGTCTCCCATTGTCTATATGATTTAGATTTTCATATTCATTACTCATGGTTATTATTTCATACATGCATGTTCTGAAAGAAAGGTTTGACTCAATGTTCAACTTTTCTATAAATATCATATTTCAGCTTTGAGTCATTCAAATCAGTTTGATGTTATAAAGCTATGTATCGTATGTTACGAAAAGATTATGATTTAAGAAAGAATGCATGCAAGCCCTACTATCAGTTATGATGTTTATGTTTTGACTATTGCATTTTATTAAAGTGATTTTACTTACTTTAGCAGTTTACTTACCTTGCATACTTGGTACATTCCACATACTGACCGCATACTTTTTAAGATGTATCGTTTCATGATACAGGATCCAGCTCTCAGGTTTAGCCCCCCTCTTAGACAGTTCATCGGAGTTAGAGTATGCTTATTGGTGAGCCCTTATCTTCCAAGGACCAGACTATCTATCCTTCTTTATGTATTTCAGATTTTAGCTTGTTGAGTTAGTTGGGGTCTTGTCCCATTAACTTGTTATGTTTATAGGCTATTCAGAGATATGTATGCATTCAGCTTCGAATTTTATATTCGTATGTTATGTTTAAGTTAGACTTCCGCTATGATGGTATTGATGGTTATTTACTTCTTGATTTTTTTAGATGTATGCTTATGCCATTAGTTGAATATAAAATCCTTGTCTCGTGTCACGATATAGGCCTCCGTTCAGGTCATGAAAAACTTGGCATCAGAGCAATAGGTTTGAAGTGTCCTAGGGTGTCTGAAAGCCGCGTTAAGTAGAGACTTTTTCATGGGTGTGAAGCGTACCACACTTATGACGAAGAGGCTACTAGAAATTTTAGGAAATATCCCCTTCTTTCATGATCTATGTCGTGCGATGAAAAGTCTTTCTATCCTTTTAATTCGTGCTATTCGCGATTGCAGAATCATGACTCCTCGAAGAATGAATAGAAGGAGGAAAGGAGGTGGTGAAGGAGGATGGCAATGGTTATGGGCATTAGCCAACCCTACCAGTTCAGGAGCCCTAGGCACTAGAGCCGGTTGCCCATGCTGAGTTCGGGGCCGCTATTCAGATGCTTGCGCAGGCCATGAAAGCTCAGGTCAATCAGCAGACAGTTGTGCATGTTCTGCAAAATGGCAATTCAGAGGTTGCTCGAGTTAGGGATTTCCTAAGGATGAACCTGCCGGAGTTCTTGGGGTCCAAGGTAGATTAGAACCTGCATGATTTCATTAATGAGATTGTCAAGATCACCCACGTCATGGGGGTGAGTAGTGTTGAGTGCACAGAGTTGGCCTTTGACCAATTGAAGGGGGTTGCGCGTATCTGGTTTCACCAATGGAAGGATAGCATGGTCATAGGAGAAGGTCCGATATTGTGGGAGGAGTTTCATGTTACATTCCTAGATTAGTTCTTCCCTTGGGAGATAAGGGAGATGAAGGTAGCTGAGTTGGTAAACTTGAAGCAGGGAAGAATGACAGTGCAAGATTATTCCCTTGAGTTCACTCGCCTATCGAAATATGCCCCGGAATTAGTGTCTGACCAGAGGACGCGGGTGAGCAGATTTGTGCATGGTATAGCAGGGTATTTGGACAAGGAGTGCCGAATTGCTATATCCATCAAGATATGGACTACTCTCGAATTTTGTTGTATGCCCAGCAGATGGAGGCGGCATATTTGAGAGAGAGAGAGAGAGAGAGAGGCCAAGAGGGCTAGGACCGATGACCATAGGTTTTCTCAATCGAGGTCAGGAGGTGGGCATCATCAGTAGTCCCACCAAAGATCATCCGCCCTAGCTTCTTTAGCATTGAGTGTACCATCCCGACCCAGACAATATCAAAGAGGGTGAGCATTAGGCTTGAGGGGTCATAGCAGCAGGCCCATAGATTCTATCGTTCCAGCTTGTCGCAGATGCGGTTAGGGGCACTAAGTCTAGTGCTTGGCAGGTTCAGGAACTTTTTTTGGGTGTGGACAACCCAATGAGAGACTTTCCAGCAGTGAGACAGGATCAGGTTGAGGGTCGTGGCCCAACCTCTAGTTCAGCATCCCCTTCCATATGCTTAGCACATCAAGGAGCATCTACTAGCACAACTGGCAGTCAGCGCCAAAACAGATTCTATGCTTTAGCCTCCCGTCAGGAGCAAGAGGTCTCCCCGGGTGTGGTTACTGGTATGTTGCGAGTCTTCCATATTGATCTTTATGCTTTATTAGATCCGGGAGCTTCCTTGTCGTTTGTGACCCCTTATGTAGCCAGTAGCTTCGGAGTCAGTCCCGAAGTCTTGTCAGCACCTTTCTCAGTTTCTACTCTAGTAGGTGACTCAGTTATAGCTATACCAGTATATAGAGGTTTCCCAGTCTCATTCCTTCAGAAGGTCACCTCAGCAGACTCGATAGAGTTAGCTATGACCGATTTCGATGTTATTCTTGGCAAGGATTGGTTATTTGCATTCTATGCTTCATTTAATTGTAGAACCCGGGCAATAGAGTTCAGATTTTTAGGTTAGCCAGTCTTAGAATGGAAGGGTAGTTCAGCTGTGCCTGTAGGTCGATTCATTTCCTACCTTAAGGCCAGGAAGATGATCGCTAAGTGTTGCATGTACCATCTAGTTAGGGTTAAGGATTTCGAGTCCAAAACCCCAACTATCCAGTCAGTTCCAGTAGTACGTGAGTGTCTAGAGGTCTTTCCTGATGATTTTCTAGGTGTTCCTCCCAAGTGGGAGATTGATTTCGACATTGACCTTCTTCCCGACACATAGCCTATATCTATTCTGCCCTACAGGACGGCTCCAGCCGAGCTAAAAGAGTTGAAGGATCAGTTGAAGGACCTGTTAGATAAGGGCTTTATTAGGCCGAGTAAGTCTCCATTTGGTGCACCAGTGTTATTTGTCCGAAGAGGGATGGTTCGATTCAAATGTGTATTGACTATTGGCAGTTAAACAAAGTCACCACTATGAACAAGTATCCTTTACCCAGGATCAATGATTTGTTTGACTAGCTTCAGGGTGCTAAGTGTTTCTCCAAGATTGATCTTAGATTCGGGTATCACCAGCTCAGGGTTCGGGAGAGTGACATCCTGAAAACCGATTTCAAGACTCGGTATGGTCACTACAAATTTGTTGTTATGTCTTTTGGTCTAACCAATGCCCTGCAGCTTTTATGGATCTAATGAACAGGGTGTTCAAGGAATATTTGGACATGTTCGTGATTGTTGTCATTGATGACATCCTTATATACTCTCGGAGCGAGGCGGAGCATGCGGCTCACTTGAGAGTAGTGCTTCAGACCCTCAAGGATCATCATTTGTATAAAACGTTTAGCAAGTGTTAGTTTTGGTTGGACTCTGTGGCATTTTTGGGCCATGTGGTATCGAGTGAGGGCATAAAGGTAGATTCTCAGAAAATTGAGGCGGTGAAATATTTTCCTAGACTAGTGAATCCTTCGGATATTCAGAGTTTCTTGGGTTTAGCTGGCTACTACCGGAGGTTTTTTGAGGGCTTCTCATCTATTGCAGCACTTTTGACCAAGTTGACTCAGAGGAAGGTAAAGCTTCAATGGTCGGAAGCTTGTGAGAAAAGCTTTCAAAAGTTGAAGACTCGACTCACTTCAGCACCAGTGTTGCCTTACCCGAGGGTACCAATGATTTTGTGGTGTATTGTGATGCTTCGAGAATGAGACTCAGGTGTGTATTGATGTAGCGTGGGAAGATGAGAGCATATGCCTCAAGACAGTTGAAGGTTTGCTGCGGTTCTAGGGTCGCCTATGTGTTCGAAATGTCGATGATTTGAGGAGTCGGTTGTTACATGAGGCTCATGGATCGAGGTACTCTACTCATCCAGGCGCCACCAAGAAGTATCATGACTTGCGGGAAATATACTAGTGGAATGGCATAAAGAAGGATATTGCAGAATTCAACGCCAAGTGAATGCACTGTCAGTAAGTAAAGGTTGAGTATCAAAGGCTGGGAGGCGTACTTTAGGATATTAGCATTCCTACTTGCAAGAGAAGAGAGATTAATATGGATTTCATTACAGGCCTACCTCGTACACATCGACACTATGATTTTATTTGGGTGGTGGTAGACAGGTTGATCAACGCTGCACAATTCCTACTGGTGAAAACCACATATTCAGAGGTTGATTGTGCCAAACTTTATATCTGGGAGTTAGTTCGATTACATGGAGTGTCGTTGTCTATTATTTCAGACTGATGTACTCAGTTTACCTCTCAGTTTTAGCGGTCTTTTCAAAAGGGGCTTGGGACTCAAGTTAAACTCGGCACAACATTTCATCCGCAAACGGATGGTCAGGCGGAGCGGGAAATTCAAAATCTCAAAGACATGTTGAGAGCCTGCGTCATTGATTTCAATGGTAGTTGGGATGATCATTTGCCTCTTATTGAGTTTGCCTACAACAATAGCTACCATTCCAGTATTCAGATGGCTCTATTTGAGGCTCTCTATGGGTGGAGATATAGGTCCCCCATTGGTTGGTTTGAAATAGGTGAGGCTTCGTTGATGGGTCCAGATTCATTTCATGAGGCTATAGAGAAAGTTTAGTTGAGAAGGGAAAGACAGAAAATGGCTCAAAGTTGCCAAAAGTCTTATGCGGATGTTAAAAGAAGGAGAGATTGAATTTGAAGTAGGTGATCGGATGTTCCTAAAGGTGTCTCCCATTAAGGCAGTGATCAGATTTGGGAAGAAAGGGAAACTCAGTCCCCGCTATGTTGGTCCCTATCAGATTGTGAGAATAGTGGGTAAGGTAGCATATGAGTTGGAGTTTCCCTCAGAGTTATCTTTCGTGCATCTCATGTTTCATGTATTGCCTTTGAAAAAGTGTATGGGTGACCCAGGTCTAGTTGTCCCAGTGGGTAGTGTTGGTGTGAGAGACAGTCTTAGCTATGAAGAGGTTCCGGCGAAAATATTGGATCAGCAAGTTCGAAGGCTAAGGAACAAGGAAGTTTCTTCAGTTAAAGTATTATGGAGGAATCAGCATGTTGAAGGAGCTACGTGGGAAGCCGAAGCGGATATGATGGCTAAATATCCACNTCTACCTCTCCTTAGACTTATCACTGCGATCCTCTCACGAAGCGGATATGATGGCTAAATATCCACACTTATTCTCTATCGTCTCAATTCCGACTTGAGGTATCATTTTTTCTCTATGAATCTATTTAGTTTCATGTTCAGTTCATGCAAGCAAGTTTCTTTTATGTATATGAGTGTGTATGTGATTTATGAATTCACTTCAGCTGTATATTTTGAATCAGAGGTAGTCATTCCTTTAGTTTTTGGTTAAGTGATCAGTATTGGAATATGAAAATTGTGTGTTTCTGCTTTCTGCTTGTCTCCTACATTTAAGGACGAATGTTCCCAAGGAGGAGATATTATAATACCCCTGAAGTGCCTAAGATTAGACCCGAGAGATAAAAATTTAAAACTGCTAAAACTGGAGAAATTGTTGCAGAACGAGAGGTCCTACGGATCATTGGTTCAAGCAACGACCCGTTGGAGTGAGCCGTGGAAGGTGTCTGGTTTTTGGGCAGTGGAGATAACGACCAGCATAACGAATCGTTGTGGGAAAAAATGAGTTGCTGTTGGTAGCTGTGGTAAGATATGGACTTGAGATTCAGGGAAGTAACAGGCCACCCAACAACCCATCATGAGGTACCATGGATCGTGGTGAGCAGTCGTTGTTAGGATAGTGAGATGGCCAGTGTATGTGACGGAACGAGACCATGACTCGTGGGTTCTAGTAATGAGTCATGGTAAGGCTCGTGGTTTGAGGAAGTACAAAGTTGGCAGAAGGAAACCACGGTCGAATGAATGACCCGTTGAAGGTAAGAATGAATCGTTGTTTCAGTCGTTGTTTGAGCGAAGGCCTAAGCCTAGACAGTGCATAGCACAGACAGATACCACGGGTCGTGGTATCCTCCAACAACCCGTTGAGTCGCCCGTTGTTTGGTCCAGTAAGCAGTTTTTCTGCATGATCAATAAGGGTATTTCCATCATTCGTACGTTCTAAGGCCCTACACTACGTCGTTTAAGGGTTATTTTAGCGGGTTTTAGGAGGGGAAAACCTATTCTAAGTTATTTTCTTCCATGCCTGGAAACTTGAGAGGTTGAAGAGGTGATTCAAGGCTAGTTTTCAAGGTTTCCATCCAATTTCCCCTTGGATAATCAAAGATTTGGTGGAATCAATCTCTTCCACGTATGTAGGGATATGAGTGAGTGTTTGCTTCCACACGCATGCCCAATTTCTATCTAAATATGAGAAATTCCTTGATCAAGTATGAGATTTTTATCCAAATGCATGAATCTTCAATTTATTTACATGGGTATGAATTGACTATGATTTTATTATTGAACTGTGAAGCATGGGCTAATTTTATAATAATTTCAATTAAAATTATGTTTCTAGCTTATTAATGTTGAAGCCCATTGATGAGGTGATCATGAAAAGTGAGATTTGTGAAGTAAATGTGATAATGATGAGATATTATGATGAAAAGCATGATTTGAAGCTACCCATGTCTCTAATTATGTTTTCGATGAGAATTGTGTATTTCTAAGTATGGTAAAGCTTTGGGCAATGCCCACATGTTAAGTTTAAATGATGATTTTCCTGAACTAAGCTTACCACATTGTTTTGGAGTGAAGACTCCCGAATTTTACATTCTATCTTGTGGTATGTTTTGAGTTAAGTCTTCCTACGCATAGCTTACCACATGGATATGGAGCTAAGGCTCCCAAGTATGTATTCAGCTTGTGGTATGTTTTGAACTAAAGCTTCTCATATGCATGATTTCGTATTTGAGATGTATTAATAATTGAGCTTCGTCAATAGACGATGTTGAGCTTCGTTATATATGATGTAGAGCATTGCATGTTTTGGGAGAAGAGTCTAGCACCGTGCGGGCTAAGGGTCAATCATCCTATGCCCCAGAACTACGTGCCAACATAGGTTGATACATTATTGGGACCTCCCTAATGAGCTATCCCAGGCCCAAATGGCCCATGAGCTTTATATCGATATCATGGTAGTGTTCTTAGTGCTGGCAAGGTTTTGGACGGCTCTGCCCACTTGACTGTTATAGTCGGGACCACGTAAGCTCTATTATGGTATGTTGGTTAAATGACGAGTCTCCCATTGTCTATATGATTCAAATTTGCATATTCATTTCTCATGGTTATTATTTTATACATGCATGTTCTAAAAGAAAGTTTTGACTCAATGTTCAGCTTTTCTATAAATATCATATTTCAACTTTGAGTTATTCGAATTAGTTTGATGTTATAAAGCTATATATCGTATGTTACGAAAAGATCATGATTTCAGAAAGAATGCATGCAAGCCCTACTCTCAGTTAATGATGTTTATGTTTTGACTACTGCATTGTCTTAAAGTGATCTTACTTACTTTAGCGGTTTACTTACCTTGCGTACTTGGTACATTCCACGTACTGACCGCATACTTTCTATGCTGTATCGTTTCATGATACAGGACCCGGCTCTCAGGTTCAACCCTACTCTTAGATAGTTCATCGGAGTTAGAGTCTGCTTATTGGCGAGTCCTCATCTTTTGAGGATCAGACTCTCTATCCTTCTTTATGTATTTCATATTTCAACTTGTTGAGATAGTTGGGATCTTGTCCCATCAACTCATCATGTTTAGAGGCTATTCATACATATGGATGCATTCAACTTCAGATTTTTTATTCGTATATTATATTTAAGTTAGACTTCCACTATGATGGTATTGATGGTTATTCAGTTCCTAATTGAGTTAGATGTATGCTTATCCCATGGGTCGACTTGGGGTCTCTCGGGGCTCCTTGTCCCATGTCGCGATCCGGGCCTCCGTTCGAGTTGTGACAGTGGGGTCCCTCATGGGGTCCCCTGATGATTTTTGGGCAGTGCACATCACGACTCAAGGCCACGAGTCGTGGCAAGTGGGGACGAATCGCTGGGACCCCCTGGCAGTTAATTTTCTGTGAATTAGTAAGGGCCTTTTCGTAATTCCTAAGTTCCTAAAGCCTAAACTATGTCATTTTAGCCCATGAAAGGTGGGTTTTAGAGGGGAAAATCCTACATCTTCATTCATGCATGCAAGAGAATAGATAGGTGATCAAAGGGTGATTCAAGGTTTTCTTCTTTAATTCCTTTTTGGGCATTCAAGGGAGAGTAAGATTCAACTATCTTCAGGTATGTAAGGTTATGAATGGGTGCTTCTGTTCACACCCATGCCCACTCTCCATTGATTCATGAAAATCTATCAAAGTTCACATGGGGTTTTAATTCAAAT
>JACEIK010002889.1:0-17077 GCA_018107945.1 Datura stramonium
CGCTTACAAGCTTGTTGATGCAGATGGCGTGAGGATTGGTCCTATTAACGCAAAGTTCTTGAAAAGATACTATCCTTGAAGTTAGACAACGCTCCTTAAGACACAAGCATAAACTGCATGTCACTCCTGGCCCGCAAGAGTATAAGTTGTGCACGGCTTTATTGTTTAAAAAAGATTTTAAAAAAAAAGAGGTCCGCTAGATTGAAAACCTCGCAAGAGGCGATCTAGGCAAAATTAGGACATTAAAAAAAACTCATTCTTTATGAACTACAGAATGACTTGATCCTCTTCATTGAGGTACGTAGGCAGCTTAGAGTTTTATTCTAAGTTCAGTCTCATGAGTTTAAAAAGGATATATCACTCCAAGTGATGTTCGAGTGAAGTACGATGAAATAGAAGACATCGGACCAAGCACATGAAAATCAGATCTACAGGCATTATTTTATCAACATTTGGACCTTCACTAAATATTGATGGATCACTAAGGGCAAAACTTCATGTCAAATGAGTTTTCCCAATAAGATGAATANATATATATATATTGTGACCAAGGATTTACTAATTAACGGTTTTGTTCTAAAAATAGAAGTTAATGTTTTGTTTACACTAAATTAAAGAGGGACATATCCCAAAACGAAGTATTCTTTTTAGTACATTACCTAAATGGTGATTCAATTATCGGAGATAGGTGAACAAAAGTATTTATGTATTTATTTATTTTTTTATCTAAAGTATTATTTTTCGTTATTTTGTATGAAAAAATGTCAAATACAAATGATCTTTTGCTATTTCATTCAGTATATTGTGAAAAAAATTAAATAATTAGATGATGAAAAAAATGATGATGCAGATGGTGTTCTTCTATCACTCAAGGAAGAGTGGGAGAACGTACCTCCAAGGCAGATGGTGTTCTTCTATCACTCAAGGAAGAGTGGGAGAACGTACCTCCAAGTTGGGATGGCTCTGATCCTTGTGCCGATCCATGGGAAGGCATCGACTGCAACAATTCACGTGTTATTTCTATGTAAGTTTTTTTTTTTTTTTTTTCTTTTTTTTTTTGTGTGTGTTTTTAAATGAAATTATTAAAATGAGAATCATATTAATCGAAGATTTTTTTCCAGTTAGAACAATTGCATTTATGGACAAAATATTGAAATTAAGGGTGTGTTCGCTACGGAGGAAGAATCTGAAAAATGTTTTTTAATTTGTTCATGTTTGATCGACGAGAATTTTTTTAAAAATATTTAAAAAGGGTCATTTTTCAACAATATAAAAAATATAAAAAAACTAAAAAAAATAAAAAAAATAAATTGCCAAATAACATTTCACATGATTGCGTGCTTCAACATACTTCATCTTCATCCCACTCCCCGAGCGTCCATCTCATATATTTATCTAAATTATATATATAATACTTATTTTTTAAGAAAATACTTAAAAATTTTACTTATTTTTCTAAAATATATTTTCTAAAAATATTATTCTTAGAAATGAAACACCAGTGCACTATCAAGAATTCCATTTTTCCTAGCTCGACAACACCACATGTTTAATTCAATGTCCACCAACCTCATAATGTGTCACAAATAATTTGTTTTGTTTTTAATTATTTTTTTCAATAAACAGTAACATATTCAGGTCACTTTTGCCTTATTCCTAATTTTGATATTCCAAATCCTACTGGTCCTTATATGTCCATAAATTCATTTCGTCATTCTCACATTTATCATTTTTATCTTCTGAACGTGTAAGAGCTCGTCTAATACATAACTGATCTAACAAAAACAAAAAAAGGAAAAATGAACTTAGAAGAAAAAAAAAAAGATATCTTTTATCTCATTTGAGACAATTACGTATGACTGGCAATGTATTTGCTCTTTCATTCTGGTCAGTTCATGTGTGCATAGATAAATGCTTATTATCTAATGAAACTAGGTTAAAAGAAAATCTTATTTTATAAAATAACATTGCTTGTCTTTGTATTTGAGGTAAACTAATGATTAATTGTGAAATTTCAGAAAATTAGCAAGCATGAATCTGAAAGGAGAGGTATCTGGAGATATCGAGGGCTTGTCTGAATTGCAGATACTGTATGTCTTCTACTCATAATTGAGAGTTTTAGTGCATTAAAATTTAAGAATCATAAGCACGTTTACTTGGTATTAACGAAATAATTTGTAAAAATCAACTTTTTAATAAGACATTTTAGTTGTATAAAGGGACGTTAAATTTTATCAAATTTAAATTGTGAAGAAATTTTGATTATATTTATCCAAATATATTAATTCAAATAAATATTATGAAATTAATATAATTGGATTAATCATTTGAGTCCAATAAATATGGATTTAATTAATGGTTCAATTTTATTGATTAGTCCATCAAAATTGGGCTACAAATGATAGGCCCATTTTAAGGAGCCTAAGATGTCATCTTTCTAGAGGCTTCCAAAATTGGTGCCATTAATGTCAAAAGACGCGGTCACACTAAGTCAAATAAAAGAGCCAATGGGGTCATGCGACGTATAAAAAATGACATAAACATGCCTAGTCAAATCAAAGGCCAATGAAATGTGTCACGTGTATAGTGACATGTTGTGACCAATCAAATATCGACATGACAACTTAAATCTCGATTAATGGCAGTTCGTCCTTATCGCAATCCTTCCATTCTACAATTATAAATAGGGGTCTTATCATCCTAGAGTTGATGATTGATGCTACCACTGGTTACGAGGCGATGTCTTTCATGGATGGTTCATTGGGCTATAACCAACTGCACACCAAAGGATGAAGAAGCTCAGGGGCATGTAGGACGACTCACCGCACACCAACACAAGCGACACCATACTCACTTGCTTATGGAGTTGAAGCAGTCCTACCACTTGAGCGCCAAATACCTTCTTTAAGGCTTGTTATTTAAGAAGGACTCACTCGAAGAAGAAAATGCCTGACACTTGCGCTTGCAGTTAGAAGCACTCGATGAAAAGAGATCGGAAGTCAACGAAATTTGGAATGCTATCAAGCTTGTTTATCTCGTACTTTCAACAAAAAGGTTCGCTTGAGATACTTTCAAGTAGGAGATCAAGTCTTGGCCATAAGAAGACTCCATCATCACTTCTCATAATTCTGGGGGCAAATTCACCTCAAAGTGAGATGGACCGTATGTCATACAAGAAACATATTCAAGTGGCGCTTACAAGCTTGTTGATGCAGATGGCGTGAGGATTGGTCCTATTAACGCAAAGCTCAAAGATACTATCCTTGAAGTTAGACAACGCTCCTTAAGACACAAGCATAAACCGCATGTCACCCCGCCCGCAAGAGTATAAGTTGTGCACGCTTATTTTTAAAGATTTTAAAAAAAGAGGTCCGCTAGATTGGAAAACCTCGCAAGAGGCGATCTAGGCAAAATTAGGACATTAAAAACTCATTCTTTATGAACTATGTAATGACTTGATCCTCTTCTTACTGAGGTACGTAGGCAAACTCTTTAGAGTTTTATTCTAAGTTCAATTTCATGAGTTTAAAGGATATATCACTCCAAGTGATGTTCGAGTGAAGTACGATGAAATAGAAGACATCTACCAAGCACATGAAAATCGATCTACAGCATTATTTTATCAACATTTGGACCTTCACTAAATATTGATGGATCACTAAGGGCAAAACTTCATGTCAAATGAGTTTTCCCAATAAGATGAATATAAGCTTTCAAAGGTTGTCAAATAAGCAATGGCCTTTCAAATATGCAAAGCCTTCGTTGAAGTCTCAAATTTACACCAGAAGCAGTTTTAAATCAATCATGTTTTCAAGTTGAAGTTCCTAAATTCTGTTGGAAGACTCTTAAATCCTATGAGTTCTTGTTTCCTAAGTACTCAACCACTATATATGAGTTGAGTGTCTGTCACCAGCTTCTTCATAAGAAGTTTCAATCCACTGAAATTGAAGTTGAAGTTCACCCTGATTTTATTCCGAATTGAAGTCTTCAAATTTGTCAAGTTTTTAAGTTGAAGTCTCGTGTTTTCCATGTCTTAAAGTTAAAGGTCTAAATCCTCCAAATCTTCAAGTCGAAGTCTTTACATCCTCTAAGTCTTCAAGTTGAGTTTTCAAATGCTATGTTGAAGTTGAAGTATTCAAATCCTCCAAATCTTCGTTGAAGTCTTTAAATCCTCTAAGTCTTTGAGTCAAAGTTTTACAAATATGTCTTCAAGTTAAAGTTTTCAAAGCGCCATATCTTCAAGTCAAGTATTCAAAATAATACTTTAAGTCTTCAGTTTGAAGTTTTCAAATTCAATAGTCTACAAGTTGAAGTCTCGAATCACTACGTTGTCAAGTTGAAGTTTTCACATCTACAAGTCGAAGTCTTCAAATTTGTCAAGTCTTCAAGCTGAGGTCTTTTGATTCGCTAGTTGTAAGGTGGGAGAAAATTTTTCCTTTGCACCTTAAGCTAGCCTTTACAAGATTTATTCTTAAAAGGATCTCAAAATTTCCGTTGGACGTAGGAAGTCTTCATCCTCGATGGAGTATAAAATTTTCCTCTCAACATAGGGAGTCTTCACCTTGGATGGAGTAATAAAATTCCTCCTCTCGAACGTAGGGAAGTCTTCACCTCGGATAGAGTAGTGAATTGTTCGCCCGATGGTAATAAAATCTTCCTGATATAGGAAGTCTTCATCTCATATAAAGAATTGTTTGCCCCGTTAGGTGCACAAATCTTCCTCTCATGTAAAAGTCTTCCCTCGAATGGAATAATGAATTGTTCGCCTGATGGAGGAGAAAAGCTTCTTCTGGATGTAGAAAGTCTTCATCTTAGATGAGTAATAAAATCTTCCTCCACGTAGAAAGTTTACCTCGTATGAGTAAGTCTTTCGTCTCGAGGCAAGTAAGATCTGGCTTTGAACTTAGAAATATCTTCTCTCAATGTGGAAAGTCAGAAAATTTCGAACGAAGTAAATTATTTCTTGACAAGGACTTATTCTTTTCTTTTGCCTAAAAACAAACAAAAAAGAGCACAATATAAGAAAATACAAATAGAAGAAAGATTATTACCTTGCCAAAGACGTTTCGCATTTGAAGGTGGAGTTCAAGATGGAGCCTAGACCAACTCAATTAGATTTAGAGAAGATTTGGTAACAATGAAGCCCTTGAAGTATGGCTTCCGGAAATAAAAACGTTTTTTTGATTTTGTTGTTCCTACATCAAAATATAGAAGTTTTAGTGGAACCTCGCAAATCTGAAATTTTCAGCATGACAAAATTATAAGCCAATTTCAAAATTATGCGTAATAATATTGAAGGATTTTAATTCTGAAATTTGCCATATTGTAGATAGAAGTCTAGTTTCTGAAAAATTAAACGGATTATGATTTCGATATTTCTATAATAAGATATGAATTTTCTACTACAAGCATGCAACAGAAAAGGTGACGCATTCGAGCATGACAAACACTTTAAGTCAATTTCAAAAATTTATGCAGAATAATATTAAAGGATTTTAATTCTGAAATTCGACTATATTGTAGATATAGAAGTCTAGTTTCTGAAAAATTAAACGGATCATGATTTCGATATTCCTACAATAAGATATGAATTTTCTACTATGCCAGCCAGAAAAAGTGACGGAAATTAAAAAGGAAAAGAAGAAGAAAATTGCCTGGTATTATGATTAACTTGCAACACTGCAACTGATGCAAAATAATGAAGATCACATCTCTTTATATAGAGTTTCAAGGAGGTAAAGAAGAAGTAATGTGCCATTTGGATTGGAGTTAAAATATCCTAATGAAATTCGAATTGAAAAAGTCAAGGCTCAGGCAATTCTTCTTGGATACAATTCTTACGGAAGTTAGGGAGACAATTCTTCTTGGATACAAATTTAATCCATATCACTTCTAGAAAGTGACAAATTCTTCCCGGATAAATTCAATCCGCATTACTTTTAGAAAGTGGCAATTCTTTCTTGGACGAAAATCCAATGTCATCAATTTCAGAATTTTAATACTAAATCAGAGCTTACTGCAGAGAGCTACTTAAATTTTGCTTATTTTATCATGATATGACGTAGACAATAATTCAATGTAAATACATTGAACGTATGTTGATTAATCTCAAAAGTATGTTACAGTGATACTTCAAGTCTAGTCTTTAAAATATATATTTTAGACAAGTCTTAAAGTGGGGTAATGTGGTGATCAAGCAATTTATCAAATTTAAATCCTTAAGAAATTCGGAGTTTCATAGGCTTAGCTAGTTACTATCTGAGATTTGTTTAAAAAATTTAAGAATTAATATAATTGGATTAATCATTTGAGTCCAATAAATATGGATTTAATTAATGATTCAATTTTATTCGTTAATCCCTCAAATTGGGCTACAAATGATAAGCCCACTTTTAAAGAGCCTAAGATGTCATCTTCTAGAGGTTCAAAATTGGTGCCACGTGTCAAATGACGTGTCACGCCAAGTCAAATAAAAGAGCCAATGGGGTCATGCCACATGTCAAAAATGACACAACATGCCTAGTCAAATCAAAGGCCAATGAAAATGTGCCACGTGTATAAGTGACATGTTGTGACCAATCAAATATCGACATGTCAACTTAAATCTGATTGGTTGAAAGAAGTTCGTCCCTATCGCAACTCTTCCATCCTACAACTATAAATAGGAGTCTCATACAACAACAAGGCAGAGAGAGCTCGTGGATCAAAAGCTGCAGATTTCTCTACAAGCTACAAACATTCAAGCACTCTAATATTTCTCTACAACTACACCTACAAACATTCAAGCACTCTAATATTTCTCTACAACTATAAGTTTTAGAGATCAAGGCGAAAATTTAAGAACAAGCTTCAAGCTCTTGAAAACACGAATCAAGATCAAGATCACCAGATTCAAGATCAAGCTTAAAAGCCCTTGAGTTCAAGTACAAGTCAAGATCAGATTCATCAAGTTCAAGATTAAGCTCAAAAGTCCTTGAATTTATATTTGAAAGTAAGAATCAGAGAATTTATAGAGATTGTAACACTCATATTCATAATAAATACTATGATTGTTGCAATATTTTTCGATTTTGATTATTATTTTTTTGGCGCGAGATTTTATTGTCTATAGTATGTAAGTCCTAGTCCTGTTTTTTCCTTACTTATAAGTGAATAATTTGGTGGAAAAGAGAGTATCACTCTAGTGATAAGCTTGAGATTGTGAGTTCGAGTCACCAAAACCAGCAAACTGAGGGAGCTGGTACGGAGGGATAACCCAAAAAAAAAAGTGTAACAGTTTGGTGAGAGAAATTTGAAATGTTACTTCTTTTGTCCCGATTACACCTCTTACTTATTGATGGTTAATTCACATAGTTGAATTCAAGGTTTAGATTCAATGAGTTCTAACCTCTACTAATATTAGTATATGTGTTAGCTAGACGCGATGGGCTCTGTCAAACCTGTTGCGTCTGGTCTAACTTCAAACTTCTCATTTGCCTAGCCAAACACCTTTACATAAAATTTAAATCCTGAATCCACCTCTAAATTCAACACCTATTAATTTGAACATTTTGTTTGTTGTGCAAGTCGAAGTGTTCTGAAGGATTCGTTACAAAAAATAGTTTATTGAATTTGGTGCAATAAACTGAAAGTTGAGTGACCATCTATGAAATTAACCCTATTCTTGAAGCACCTGATGCTTTATTAATTTTTGCATGAAATAAACAATTTTTTGTGCTGTGCTTGTGTTCATGCAATCTATGCACAAATATTCTTGACTGTTGAAAGTTTTAGATTTTGTTCTGTTTCTCTGCTTCCTTTATAGGGATCTATCATACAACAGAGGCTTGACAGGTTCACTCCCTCAATCAATTGGAAATTTGAAGAGTTTATCAATTCTGTAAGGGAATTAGATGATAATTCTTAAATGTTGTTAATTCACCAGCTGTTTTTTTTGTTCCTGTTTCTCGAGAATAATTGCTCCTAGCTGCCTCGCAGGATCCTTGTTGGTTGTGGGTTTTCTGGAATGATACCAGACACTATTGGATCCCTTAGCCAGCTGGTTTTTCTGTAAGGATATCAATTTTTTTCTGTTTACAAATTTTTACCAGCTATATGGCATGTAACCAGCGTAAGTCTTGTTTCGGTGGTTTATTATGGTATACTCATACTGGTATGAAGATGGATCCAAAATCTATGTCAGAGTTGATTACATGGTTTGGATTGTTTTGTTCTCACAAAATAGTGGCTTGAGTGATCTTCATGGCATAAACCTGCTTATTACGTATGTCTGTGAGCTCAATGCTTAATGAATGCAAGATATTGAGAATATGCAGTATTTGTTGTTAAAGTCAGAATATGCTGTCATTTCAGTACAAGGAACAACTTGTGGTCTCAGATCGGCTACTTGGTTTCGGATGCTTACAGTTTCGTTATCTCCTCTACTTGTCAATTTCTGATGGTATTAAGGGCGAGGTGCTGTACTTTTGCTGCTGACCACATTTCAGTTACCCTGGTTGTACATTTTGAAGTAAATTGTCCATCAGCCATTCCGAGTTAGAAAATATAAAGAACTTCTAGTACTTTTTAATTTGTATAATATTGACATGAGATGAGTTTAAATGGAGTAACTTGGTCAGTGAGGATTCATATAGCTGACCTCAACTTGTTTGGGACCAATGCTTAGTTGTTTTTGTTGTTGTAGTAATTCTTGTATCCCTTTGCATAGTCAGACTATGAAGTCTTAGAGCTGCAGGTCTCTAGATAGGTTATACTAGATTGAAATCTTTTCATGTTCCTTCTTCTGGGCAACATTTCTAAAACCCTATTTAAATCATGCAGAGCTTTGAATATTAACAACTTTTTCGGACCGATACCAGCTTCTATTGGTAATTTATCAAAGCTAAGTTGGCTTGACTTAGCTGATAATAGGCTCAGCGGACCTCTTCCAGTCTCCCATGGAAGCACACCTGGTCTAGACATGCTTGTTCACACAAAGCATTTGTGAGTAATACTCTCCGTTCCTTAACATCTTTGTCTCTCATTTCATCTGATATACCACTTACCTCGCAGTCACCTGGGGAAAAATCAGCTCTCAGGTGAGATTCCGGAGCAGCTATTCAGCTCAAATATGACTCTCAAACATTTGTAAGTTCCACTAAACTGGAAGTTTATATATTTTGAGATATTTGATGGATCAACAGTAGGTGTAGCCACACACGTGTTGACTGATGAAACTATGTTTGAACCTTCTCGTTGACCTATTCTCTTTATTCTTAGAAGAAAGGCAAGTGAAAAGCGAGTGCATTTATGTCTTTGGTATCTGGTGAGATAGCATAGATGTGTCCCTGGTGCTGGAGACAGGTTTCTCCTCCATGAAATTAGAAAAGACAGCAATTTTCAGGTTCCACATTGGTCGAGTGTATGGGCTGTTGTCACCACATACCGTCTTGGATATTTCTCATCTCTTGGTCTAGCTTAGAAATTGAGTTAGGCCCAATGCCTATTTTCCTCCCATAGTGTCAGAACCAGACTCATCTTTGTTGTTGCATTACCATGCTAGCTCTGAAACTTGTAGCAAACTACTTCCGTTTGGCTAATGGTTTCTTCTGTTTGGGTCTTGTAATTGCACAGGCTGCTTGACCAAAACAAGCTTACTGGAAAAATACCCCCTACATTAGGACTTGTGCAGACTCTGGAGGTGGTGTAAGTATTTCCAAAATCCATCATGTTCTTAAAGAATTCAAATAAATGTGCCATATTTCTTGCTTTTGATTACCTGTGAAATTTTATTAACTAGATACCCATGTACACTGTAGTCGTCTTGACAGGAATTCATTAGATGGATCGATTCCATCAACCCTCAAAGATCTCACACTTATGAGTGAACTGTGAGTAGACAAGCATTATGCTAATATGACCTTCGTATGATCTCTTTTTGTATGAGCGTATCAGACCATCTATAAATTTTCCATATCACTTGCAGCTTCTTATCAAACAATAAATTCACTGGCCCCTTGCCCAGTCTCACTGGCATGAATTCCCTCAACTACTTGTAAGTTCCTTGATGTACAAATGCCTTGGGATACTGATGTTCAGATTGGAACTCTATTCTGCTAAGAAAATGCATCAATCTTGATGTTGTGATATTACAGATTATGTCTTTAGATTACTTTAATTTGCTTTTACGTCCTATCGTCATGTTTTGCAGAGATATGAGCAATAATACATTCAGCTCAGCTGATTTTCCGCAGTGGTTTTCAACTTTGCAGTCATTGACGACTCTGTACCCATCTCTCTTTCTCTCTTTCTCTTTATCTCTTAGCATGCATGAGTATATCTGTCTCTGAGTTCTCGTGCCTCAGCAGAACTCACATGCATCTGAGCGTATATGTTATCCTAATGGAGCAGTTCCTAGAATTTGTTATGCACCTCATCAACTGCTCTGCTCACAGGGTAATGGAGAACACTCAACTTCAAGGAGAAATTCCGCCAACCCTCTTCAGTCTTTTTCAGTTGCAGACCGTGTGAGTATTCTTTTAGTTTTAGGGAATGGTGCATGTCATGCAACTATTCTCCTTTTTCGCTATGTGTTAGTCTGGCAACAGTGACCTACTATATGATTCTATAATTTTGCATTTCAATTTTATGACAATGAGGTGGTTATTTATGACAGCCTCTTGAGGGGAAACAAGATCAATGGAACCCTGGATATTGCATCCAACTATAGCAGCCAATTAAAACTGATTGATTTGCAGAACAATTCCATCGATTCATTTACAGTAAGACCTGGATATCCTTTTCAAACTATGTAAGTCCTCGAGCCACTTTTTCTCCACTCAAATGAGAAAAGAAATACTGGATCATTCCTGTTAGGACATTTGATTCTTATGAATACCATTTAATCGTTTAACAATCTCAGTTTTCTACTTGTTCACTTGGCAGACTTATGCATAATCCAGTTTGTTATGAAGAAGTATCACAAAACTATTGTGGCATTTCCCAAATGAACTTTGAATATTCAACTCCACCAAATAATTGCCTTACAACTATATGCAGTTCTGATCAAATTCTTAGCCCTACCTGTAAATGTGCTTATCCGTACACAGGCAACCTATTCTTCAGAGCTCCTTCTTTTTCTGACTTAACAAACACAAGCATTTACGAGTCACTTCAAAAGACTATGCTATCCACTTTTAGCCGATATCAGGTGCTAGTAGATTCAGTTTCCTTGAGTAATCCGGAAAAGAATTCAGAGTGCTACCTTGTATTACACCTGCAAGTTTTTCCATTTGGCCAAGATCATTTCAACCGTACAGGGATTACCACAATTGCATTTGCACTTAGCAACCAGACTTTCAAACCACCATCAAATTTTGGACCGTTCTATTTCAATGGTGAAAGCTACAACTACTTTGAAGGTGATAGAACATTTCTTTGATATGTAATGTATTTCTCATGCACAAGTTTCATCTGTAGTCTATGGTAAACTATAAACAATTATTTCTGATGAAAAGCTAATAACAAAGAGAAGTTGTTGTGCTCAAGTTTTCATACGCGCTGTGAGAGAAGGGACACATACGAGTGTACGAATTAGCAAAATTTAAAAATATACCGAATTATCATTTCCCCCTGAATAACCAAAATACAGTAATTATTAGCTTGTTGAGGATCATGCTTGGGTACTGAATGCAGTTAATGGATGATAAGTAAATTTATTTTATACCTGTTACTAGAGATCTGACTGTACAGGTATTGTGCTTTACAGTTGAATCAAGAGGATCTCACAAGTCAAACACTAAAGAAATTATAATTGGAGCAGCTGCTGCTGGTGCTATCCTTCTAATTTTATCAATAATAATAGGAGTTTTAGTTTTCCAAAAGAAAAGAGCTCAAGAAGCTGTTAGAAAGAGTGACCCTTTTGGTGAGTTCTGTGACTGTTCTTTAGTGTTGCTTCTAACTTTTTATTTTGCTGACGGCTACCCCGTTTTTTTTTTTCCATCTGTCCAGCTACATGGGATTCTATTAAAGACAGCGGTGGTGTTCCACAGTTAAAAGGTGTAAAATGTTTCTCATTTGAAGAGCTGAAAAAATACACCAATAATTTTTCAGAAAGCAATTACATCGGATCTGGTGGTTATGGGAAGGTTGGTTTTTCGATAAATACAATGTTATATCATGATGACTGATTAAAAAGCTGTTGATGTAGTTTAGTTGTGAAGACTATTTTCCAACACTTGCATAATTGCTCCTTGCTGTTGAGTAATACCCATTTTGCGCAATAATATTCAATCCATAAGGCACGTGAAAACTAATATATCTGTAGTATATTGGCCTAGGTTTAAAAGTGCAACATGCCTTGTGCTATCAGTATTGCCTACTTTTCGGCTGAGAATGGGAATTGAGTTAGGGACCAATACTTGCATGCACATTCCCGGTCTGACATGAAACAGGTGTTAAACCTTTTGCTTTTTATGTTGAGGATTGCACTGGGTCACTAAATCTAAAGATTGAGAATTCCACCGATGATGAGTTCAATTCCATGTGTAACATAACCACCTCACACTTGAATTGGTTAAAGGAACTCAGGTAGAGAGAAACAAGCCTTGTGAATACTAGCTTGAGCAGATTCTATCCATACTATCTGCACCATCTTTCGGCATTAGCAGTCCCAGTCCATAACCTACCCTCTGCCTACAAACCAGCAAAAGTAATGACAATTCTTTTTCCAAACTAAAGTTAGTTGATCACTTGGAACTTCTCGCGAACTTACAGGTATACAGAGGCACACTTCCAGATGGACAACTTGTTGCAATTAAAAGAGCAGAGCAAGCATCTAAGCAGGGCGCCCTTGAGTTCAAAACTGAGATTGAGATTCTTTCTAGGTTTCATCACAAAAATGTGGTCAGCCTTGTAGGCTTTTGTTTCAGGCAAGGTGAACAGATGCTGGTCTATGAATATATACCAAATGGATCCTTGAAAGAGAGTCTTTCAGGTATTTGAACTCTCATTGTCTGTTGTTTTGAAAATCAGCTGTAGGTTGGAAAGTCTGGCACTAAGTTAATGTCAACTTTTGCAGGAAAGTCTGGCATTAAGTTAGATTGGAAGAGGAGACTTTGGATAGCCCTTGGAGCAGCCAGAGGTTTACAATATCTTCATGATCATGTTGACCCTCCTATCATCCACCGAGATATCAAATCGAATAACATCTTGCTGGATGAGCGCTTGAATGCGAAAGTTGCTGATTTTGGTCTCTCCAAGTCGATGAGTGAGCCAGAAAAGGGTTACGTCAGCACTCAGGTTAAAGGAACAATGGTAAGTCCAGACTTTAATGTTATCATATGGTGGATTCTCAGTTTCTATATTTCTCTGTCTTTGTAAACTCGTCCTTTAATAGTTATAGACTGGTGATCGGCTTGGTTCAATTCCTAAAAGTTAACACTGAATTCGTTTCCAGATCAATTACACAGTGCTGAACTTATGTAAGTACGTTTATACAATGAAAGGAGTACATTGGTTAAACCACTTAAGAAGAAGATGAAAAGATAGTTGATGAAGGGGAAAAGGTGAAAACAAAACAAAAAAAAACTTCAGGCTACTCATTGAAGCACTTGCAGAAACTCCTATAAATGATCATTCACGTCTTTATTAATCAAAGATAAGACAAGCAAAGAGGGAAAACCTCTTTTTATAGAAATGTGCTAGTTTTTTGCTTGATAACAACATACCTAGTGCAATCACACAGGTAGAGTCTGGACATTTTCTGTTTGGTAAATTGACAAAATTTACTACTTTTTTTGCATGCAATTGCTTTGTGACTTTCGCTTAGAGTAGAAAACTTAGGAAGCTTGAAACCTGGACACTTGATCTCAACATTGTTGAAGAATTTGTAGCTGAACATTTAATACGAGCTGCATGCTTTATACATTTATACATTGGCTTAGGGATACATGGATCCAGAGTACTACACAACACAACAGTTGACTGAGAAGAGTGATGTCTATAGCTTTGGAGTTCTGCTGCTGGAGCTTATAACAGCGAGGAGTCCTATTGTGAGAGGAAAATATATTGTGAAAGAATTGAAGCAAGCGATGGACAAGTCTAAAGACATGTACAACATTGGTGGATTTGTTGATCCCACTATCCCCTCAAACATGACACCTATTAGCTTCAGGAAGTTTGTGGATCTAGCTTTCACGTGCCTCGAAGAAGCAGGAGCTCATAGGCCAACAATGTGTGAGGTTGTGAAAGTGATTGAGAATATCATGGAAATAGATGGAATGAACACTTCTGCTGAATCCAGATCAACTTCTGCGAGCCACGAAGGAACCAGCGCAACCTTTGACCATCCTTACAGTGACGAAAGCCTAAATCGTTACAGCGGGGGCACCAAATCACAATAAATGTACCAACTCTTCTCCTGGAGGCAGGTACAATATGTCAGGAGAAATGGAAACTAGTGATTCAAGCAACTGTTGTCCTTTTGTGTTACTTGTGTACATTCTGTTCTGAACCTCTGTGGGTGTTTTGGCGTATATATCAGATCATTAAAAGCTGTGAAAAGCCTTATATATACTAGAAATGATCCATCGAAGGATGTTTGTATGTGAATTCATATGAGTTTAATATTTCCTGTCTGACATTCATATGCTCAACTGTAATATGGAAATATTCATTTCATTACATGTATATTGTGCTGAAAATTGTGCCTATCGCACCTCCACCTGTGATATGGTGGTCCATACATCCATTTGAGCCAATTTATTTGTTGCTAAAGTTGTTTACCACACCAACAAAGGGGTGTGATGGGATACTCACATCCTTAATCAGAGTTTTCGGGTTCAAATCTTGAGAATTAGAGAAATTTCTAACACGGACGGCGTCCCCCTTTAGTAGACCCTACGTGTATCGGATTCCGGATAGTCGGATAGCGGATTATCCAAATATGGTACCCAAAAAAATTGACCTCAGAGAACCAGCTGATTTGAACCAAATGCCACTTCCCAATTAATCATGCTAGATAGAAACTAGAACTTTATAATCATAGCAACCACTTATGAAATTAAATAATGATGAAATCCATAAAATAAAGATGCTCTTGCCATCATATTGTCTCTCCAACTTTTAACAATTTTCCACATTATGATCCATTGGAAACTCCAATTCGTGCTATATAGCTATCAATGGTTATTTACAAAGGTAATTAATGATTCAAAATTTCTTAGAACTTTTCTTAGTACTATAAATTAAAAAATATATGCATGGTCCTCCCCTCCCATAGCTAAAGGTACAAAAGGTTAATAATTTCCTTTTCCTTTTCACTTGATAGTGGTGGATGGGGTAGGGATGATATGAGAAATTTCACTATGATCAAAGAAGTTCATATTTATATATTCAAAACTATATAATTAAAAAAGAAAAAAATTACTCACTTCTCTTCTCATTTTTATGCTTTTTTCTTTTTCTTTTTCTTTTTTTCTTTTTTTTTTTGGTTTGTACAAAGTAGTAATTAATCAAGCACTTTCATCACTATTGGTAGAGCTAGAGAGCACTTGCTTTTTAAGGTTGTCAATGATCATAACCAACTTTGTGTTGAAACGATTCACGAAGCATTTTGGTAACCATCCTGCTGGATCCAGCTGAAAATTTCACCCAAAAGAAAACAAAAATTAGTGTCAAGTTGTTTATGAAATTACAAAATATGTTTACGTACACTATCAGTTTATAAAACGAACGAAAACTATAAGAAATTATAATTCAATTTTCATCGAATAAAACGAAAAAAACTCTATTAAGTAATTTCTCTCACTATATGAATCTTGATGGATAGAGCCACGTTAGTGGCCCAAGGGTAATCATTTGAACACCCCGAAAAATTATATTGTGTATATATTTAGGTTAAAAATAACTTTTTAAGTGATACGATACTTAATAAAGTAAAATAATTGAGATACGTGCAAGTTGACCTCGAATGTTACTGTTATTAACAGAAATGCTACGGTAAAAAAGAATTTCGTTGAAAAAATTACCTGGACAACGTAAGTGACCATGCAAGAATCATGGTCAAGTTTTTCAACAACCCATCCAGATTGCAACAATAGGCCTCGTATTGCATTGTTTTGCTTTGGGTGCAACCCTGCTGCTATCTCTTTTGGAAGAGAAGCTACTGCTACTACCTGCAACATTCATTAATTAATATTCAAAATAAAAATAAATAAAATAGTGTAATATCAATGGCATGAGGCGTTTGATATCACCTTGCAATTCGATTATAATTTATACGTGCGTACCAGGGTGCCATCATCCATAGTTTCGCGAAGTTCATAGACAATAAATTCTCTGTTTCTGAAGAGTGGCTTTGAGTTTTCCCCAAATCTAAGACGTATAATACTCAGATTATCTTCCAGGTCCTTTATGTATCTTGCTTCTACTAGGTCCCCGTCCCATTGCTGTCATTACATTTTAAAAATATTTGTCATTTTAGAAAATGCGATTAAAAATAATTAATTCAAGACTATAGTTTGATCAAACTTATAATTACCCTGGCAGCATCGATGGCGTTAGCTACAGTGATGAACTGTTGAGGAGAGACAGATTTGAGCAACCAACGGCTACGGAAAGTGTGAAGAGAACCTGAACGGCGTTTAGATATCTCGACGCCGTTATCTACGCCAAGTATTTTCCAGCCATCGTTACCACCACTTTTTGAATCTGAAGCTGATAACAACTCCTGGATACAATTTTCACTTGCATAGAACACATACCTTCTCAATGAGTCCTCACTAATTGACCTACAAGTATTCAACATTCCAAGATTTTTAAAATAAAGTTTTTTCCCCTTTGTTTAGCAAGTCTAATATGAACGTATATAACTTGCAAATTAATGTTACAACTTGTAGACAGAAGTATTAACTTACCATGATCTACTACAAGGTGCAGGACTAGAAGTAAGATTACTCATCTTGAAATCAATACTAGTATATAGTAGTTCAGCCACAAAAGGATGAGAAAAGTTTTAGAATGGTGGTGTTTTTCAGTTTTGTTCCTCAGACTCAGGGAAAAGATAGATGAAATTAAGGATATTATATATGGTTTGAGA
>JACEIK010002889.1:47456-73666 GCA_018107945.1 Datura stramonium
TATATATATATGTTTTAATTTTAATAGCTAGCTAGCTATCTGTATGATCAAAATAATGTGGTATCTTTCTTAGGGTTTTGGGTAGTTCTAATAGTTAGGGTACTATATATTATCAACTTTAAGTTATTGTATTCTCTCTAATTAATTTCAGTACTTGATTAAATTAGATGTGCTAAGTTAGCTCTACTTTTTTTATTCTAATACAAGGAAAAGGTTAATTCATCTTCTTAGGGTTTGATTAGTAACTTTTATGGTATTTATATGGCCTTTCTGTGTGCAAGTTACATTACTGTTTGCTATATTTGGGAGTACAACTTTTAACTTTTTCATTAACTATTTTTAGGAAGAGTACATAAATGTGTCTTGATGACCCTTGAGGGTAAAGTTATATTTCTTTTTGATTTCAAATTTTGTCAAAAAAAAAATTAATTTTCTAAGATAATAACTATTAATATGTGACTGTTTGAAAAATTAACTCTGTCCCTTAATTATTCAGGTAGCTAAACATAAATGATAACGAGGCAAAATACTTCTTCTATCGTTTCTATTCATGTGATGCACTTTCTTTTTTTAATCTATCAAAGTGCTTCGTATAAATTGTGACAGAGAAAAGATTTGCTATTAATGACACAAAATAACTTTGGTTGTGATTACATCCCATATTACTCAAAAAGAAACTAGAAAAAAGAAAGCAAAAAGAAAAGAAAAGAGTTCAATCTCATTTTACACCTTGAAGCTTTTGGAAAGAGAACGGATGAAATCACCTAAGAGGGTTTTGATGGAATGACAAGTACTTTTTTATTTTTAAATAGATGTTTTAAATTTGAGTTTTCCGAATACGTAATTGGTGAGTCACCTTTGTTAGAAATCACTTTACCTTTAATATGAACTTAATTCCTGACGTGAGTTTTGATTTAGTTGGACTAGTTCCAATAAAAATATTACATATTGAGCGAGAAACTCAAAAAAAAAATGAATGGAGTCAACAAGCAGTCTGTCTGGTTCCAATGAACACACTGTTATTCATGAGAATTAATAATGATGCAATTATTGATTCACAGACTTATGAAGTGACAAAGCTAGAATGCAAAATGTTGGAAAATTGGAGTTGGACTAATTGGATCCATATATTTTCACAAGCCAACATCTAAATAGAAGACAAATGCCTTGTGTCTAGATTTGCCAAAATATATAGTTCTGGCAGTAACTAATCCATTACAAAGATTTCATTGTTGAGTGTTAAAAATCATTTTTGGGAATTAATTAAATTTTCCTGGCTGTATCCTATACATTAATTGTTGGGATTATATGTCCTTGAAGTTTTAGCCTGAAAAGTTCTTTAGATGAAGAATTTGTATTAGAACTGGTAGCTTATGCAACTATGCTGCTTCACCTAATATAACAGCTGGAGGAGACACAAAGAAAAATTCACTTGTGTAATTGAATGTGGCAGTGTATGTTAGTTTGGGGAGGGTTATGAGTCACGAATGAGCGGTTTGAATTAAATTTGAGTGGATTGAAATAGATTGAATTAATTAATAAAGAAAAAATTATTTAACTAAATATATATAGCTATTACATTTGTAATACATAGGTATAATTTTTAATTATTACCAAATGTATAAATAATTATCATTTTCATAGCAAATTCATCTCTCGCTTATTTCTCTCCTCTCTCTTGTGATTAATCATTCCAATCAATTTATCAAAGATTCGAATTTGTGATAATCTTTTTGGTGATGAGACAAGTATATCTTATATAATAAAAGTGATAGATATATTGGTACACACATGATGTTTTATTAATCCCTCTAAATGAGTATTGTATTTGAAAATATTTTTGGGTTGTATCTGTATATATCCAGCAAACTTGAGAAAGAGTGTCCAACATAATTGAGTAATTTATTAATCCCTCCAAACGAATGTTAAATCGGAAGAAGTTTTTGGGTTGTATCTAGAAATCTAACGATTTTCGAGGTTGTAGCCAGGTATCTGGAGTATTTTGGGTTGTATCTCGAAATCTAATGATTTTCGAGGTTGTAGCCAGGTTGTATCTAGAGTATTTTGGGTTGTATCTAGGATCTAGATCTGAATTTATGGTGATGGTGTATCTGAAAATATTTTTGGATTATAT
Source organism: Datura stramonium (assembly GCA_018107945.1). Taxonomy (NCBI): domain Eukaryota; kingdom Viridiplantae; phylum Streptophyta; class Magnoliopsida; order Solanales; family Solanaceae; genus Datura; species Datura stramonium. Next base: position 49,591 of record JACEIK010002889.1, read on the forward strand.
TTATATATCCAGTAGAATTGAGAAAGTATTGATATTATACAACTAGATTGAGTGAATAGATACAATGTGTCCAACTAAATTAAGCGAACAAATACATCGTGTTGTTGTATCACTCATAGAGAGTGAATTTTTGTATCACTAATAACACAAATTTCAAAAAGCTGATCACTAACGCAACGAATTTCAGAACATTTTTTATGAATTATAATTAAAAATCTATAGCTATTAATAATAATTGTAATCCAAACTATAACGATTTATAAAATAATCTTCAGTAATAAATGATCATTGTTCAATCTTACCCAAAATTCATTCAATTTCAGAATATGGTTTTCTCACGAATGGCTGTCTGATTGTCAAAATTTTTCCTAACTATTTTAGGTCAAAGAGTTATATGTATAGCTTAGAATAATTCCTAATTGGGAGAACTTTATATTTGTTTGCAAAAATGAAATGTAATTATAAAATGATTAGGCCAAAATATACTGTAATTTCACATGTTCAAAGGGAAAAAATTGTGATTTAGGGTATGTTGGTACGGAGAAAAATATTTTTTAATTTTTTGTGTTTGATTGGTCAAAAATTTTAAAAATATTTTCTTTTAAAAAATAAGCTCCTGAAAAATAAAAAAATAAATTATATTCTATCCTCCTCACCTTCACAATTATTCATCCGTACTGAACACACCCTTAATATGTACATGTGCGCGTGTATATTTGCATGCTAATTTCATTTTTGCGGTCCATCCCACGTTCCTAATAGGATAAATAGTGATCCATAATTCAGCATGTATTTGGGGCAACTCAATTAGTTTTTGTGTCCTAATATCAAACTTTAAATAAAGGTCTTATTTTTTCTGTATATATTTAAAATCTATTCTGTTTAGCTTTATGAAATATAAAATTTTTAAAATAAATTTATAGGCCACGTGTTTTGTTCTGAGATATTATTGATCTCAGATGATATAAAACTTGTAAACTTTACTTTGAAGAAATATATATTATATTAATGAAGGGAATTGAAAAACAAAAGTTCCAAGAAGTGTCTAAGTCTTCTTAGTTTTAAGTCTTTGTAGGTGACAGAAACCTTGAGTTGTTCTATTGACTACGTATGAGTAAAATTTGTTGACTAAAAACTACTCTTTTTAATAACAATATATAAAATAAAGAAGGGCGGCAGACTTCAATATAACTAATATGTGGAAACATCGAGTGTGACATTAACGGTCTTGGACAAGTCAAGACGAAAATGACCCTTTTAATGTTGTTTAATATGCAAATTACTGTTACAAATTAAATAAATTTTTGAATATAAATACATATTTTTGGCTAAACTCTAGTACCAAAAAAAAAATTAATAATGAAGACTACTAACTTGAATGTTTTACAAATGAAAAATGATAATTTTGTGTTCAGCATATGAATTTGTATACCCTTCCCATTATTGACTTGGTAGGTTATTATAACTCACCTATTCCCTCTTGATCACTAATCATCAACCTGGATACCAAATACAATCCTTTAACAGATTATTGGGTTGCTTCATGAGATGGGCTCCTGGGCCAAGTACCATTTCAGCATCTAGCCCAATAGAATATTGAGAAATGGGTTTGTTCACAACAAAGATTTCTTCCTTCCATCCAAGTAGCTTTTGCTTCCAGGCCAGCAGAATCAAATACTAGTTTGCAAGACACATATGAAACAGAATGTTCCATTGCACTAAGAATGACAAGTTGTGTTTTTGAACTCCTTGCTGCTACAAGTTATCTTTCAGTGAGACGTTTGTCTTTCAGCTAATCAGCACTACAAACATCAACAGATCAGAAAACTCATCTTGCAAATCTTGGGCAGAGCTTTCCCTCCTGCTGAAGCATTAACGGATTTGAACTTCTTATGTGGTGAAGCTGTGTGTAACTGAAGCTAAAATAGGGAATCACAAATAGAATTAACAGAATATAGGAACATAACTGTGCAACTGGAATACAATTATACTTCCCAGCTTCTTCCTGTTATTGCTCATAACACAACAAATGAGTATCAATTGTTCAACAGCAACGTCTATGCCTCTTTCATTCCACAGTTAATAGCGAGTCTTTTAAGCCAAATCCAAGTTGTGACAAAAAACACAACTTGGAACAGCACATTCTCAATACTAGTATTGCACAATAATGACCAAATCATCTAGATATCATGAATCGACTTCAGAAGCATGACAAAGTGATTCAAAGAATTTAACAGGCAAACTTTTGTGCCTCCAACTCCGATTACTCATTCATTTATTCATTAATAGTAATAAAAACCACAATTTAGTTCTTCCTAGTTAGTAGATAGCTATAATTGTTGCAACAATTGCACTACATGAGTTTAATCGCGAAAGCAAGAAATAAGGCAAAATTGGACATAAGTTAGAGCAATTACTTCGGCTAAATCAGTTCAACAAGCATCACTCGAAAAGCCAACATATAATGTTGTTCTAGCTAACATGTATGGGAATTCAGTCCAATAGAACAAGTTTATAATGAATGGAGGAGCAGGGGGAGTCTAGAAGAATTTAGTCTAGCTTCATTTATCCAAAAATATAACTGGTACAAAAAGCTACTCACCTTATTTCTCTGTCATCAATTATATTTTTACTCAATTCTTTGTCTTGCTATGGATTTCAGCAGTAACATTCTTGCCACCCAGTAGAGTACACTTGTTCTCTCACATCTTCTACAACCTCTTCCCTCTTTCTCTAATTTGGGCTCCACTTTTGCACCAATCAGTTTATCTGCAAAATAAAACAATAGCAATAAATAAATAAGTGAAACCCTAAAAATTGAACCCAAATCAATTGGAACCATTTCTGGATCTATTCAATGAAATCATTTCAAGTAGATTAATTTGTATGTTAAGCATCAACTTACAATAATCTTCCTTTTCAATTCTAAGTGGAATTGCTAATACTTGACACAATAAACGAAGTTTTCTCTCCATTCATCTGGAAGAAAAAAAGTTCTAAAAAAAAAAAAAGAAAAGAAGGCATAACCAAAAGAATCTTTTTGGGCTAGCTTGCGATCCCGTAGCTAATTTCATAGCTTACTTGCTATCTTTCGTATCGTGTCAAGGTAATTTTATTTTTCAAAATTTAAATATATAAATATTTCTAATTCTAGCATGTTATAATTTTTAATATCACAAATTTAAATTTAAAATTTTATAATTTTTAACGCAAAATATTTGAATCTAAAATCTTATGATTCTGATTTCACTTTGATAACTGAAGCCAAGTAGCTATCCCTGGTGTGTCGATACCCCCAACTTTTATTGGAAACAACAAATGTCAAAATCAAAACCCACAAAACGCAACATCAAAGCTTTCCTTTTACACCTCTGCCTCATCATCAAACAAGAAGAAAAGAAGATAGAAGGAACTCTTTCCATTCTCCAAGGCAAAAACTTCATCCTATGTTCCTAACCAATAAAATATTCTCAAGTAGGAGTATTTAACAAGAGATAAAAAGACATTTCACATCAGATTTCTGATCTCTCCCACAAATTCATTTCTTTTAATTTAAAACAATAGATCCATGTACTGGTACAGTAGTGCTACATGTATCTATTTACCAAAATATAAAATAAAATAATAAAGGCAGCTGCTAAAACCCTCTCCCCACCACCCCCACTTTCCCTATTCTTCCCGCTGTTTCTACTCATTCTTCTCTTTCTCTCTCTGTCTATATCCGTTTCTTACAAATTCTGCAACTACTACTTACAATTTCGCATAAAAATTTAAGCTTTTTCTTTATGAATTTTTCATTTTCATAGCACATACTAAACTAGTTTTAAATTTTGGGCAACATGAAGAGGAAACCCTAGCTCTTGGGCAAAACCCTAATTTCCTTCAACCCATTTCTTGTTTTTTCAAAGACTCATTTTTTTTTCCTGTGGGGTTGTTAGAAATTGCGTGAAGACAAGGATAATATGGAAAATACGGTACCTAGGACTGTAGAAGAAGTATTCAACGATTTCAAAGGTCGTAGNCTAGGACTGTAGAAGAAGTATTCAACGATTTCAAAGGTCGTAGAGCTGGTTTAATCAAAGCACTTACCACAGGTTTGTAATTTTGTTTCTTTTTTCTAAAAAAAAATTCATGCAATTTTATGGGTTTTTGAGCATAATCACTTTCTGGGTGTTTCAGAATTTTGTTGATTTTGCTAATTATGATGTTCATTTAAAAAAAATTAATTTTGCAGATGTTGAAAAGTTCTATCAGCAGTGTGATCCTGGTGAGTTTTTTGTTGCTCTGTTTGTGGTCCATCAATTTTTGCACACTTGGTCTTCTGTTTAATGATCTTTAGGTGTGTTTCTTAAATGTAGTATATTTCCTGTATGCTATAGCTTTTAATTTCTGGGATTTTTTTCTTAACATTCCCCTTTTTTTGTTTAATTTTCTGTTGTGCATGTTCCTATTGTATTTTGGAATTTCATTGTCAATGTGGTAGAATGATTAAGCCACCTGGATTAGGACTTTGTGACTGTTAATTTTTCAGAAAATTATACTTTGCCTATTGTCCTGTTTTTGTTTCAATTTTGTAATTTCAATGTCGTTTTCCATGGGAGTGGCCTAAAACATATGGTTAGAGCTTTCTGACTGTCTGCATTATTTTATCATTTGATATTCTTCTTTGGCTGTTATGCAGGAATCAAAAGATCATATCTTTATTAAGTAGTTAGTTGGCAATTGAAAAAGTAATTCTTCCTCATTTACAATAGAATTATCATGACCTCAAACTGCATTCCAGAATATGAGTTGTAAAAGTGATTTATGTCGTTTAGCGAGAGTGTCAATGTCAGAGTGTTTTCATGGTAATCTTGATGACTGTGTATCAGTTCTCAAGGAAGAAGAGATGTAAAGTTCCATTTTTGTAGCAAGGATCATCATTTCTCTATCACAGTGACGCGGTGTCTCCAACCGTCATTAATCTTGTTTATGATGGGTAAATGGGTGTGCCCAGTGTCTGTTGCATTAAGGAAATGTCAGATTCTTCCTGATGGTGTCAACTGGTATACTTATAAGGGTAAAAGAGCATATGATTGCAGTGTTGAAAGCACTTCGATGTTTTTGCATGACCTTTTTTATGTAGATGCATTTGGTGTATACATACTTAAGGTGTCTGGAGGCAGTTTTGTTGATGTGGTCGAAGTTTGTGGTCAGTGTGGGAGGATAGTATGTTGTCACCTTGTGATTAATAAATGTCCACGTCTTCTTTTTGCTCCTTTCTATTTTTGTTTTGTCGGGAAGGTGACAGTTCTGTTATTGCTGATCACTCGACACAATTTCAGATATTTGGAATTCATTATTTTGCATTTTGACAGTATTATAGATGACTTTTTGTGTCAGCATTCATGAATTGTTTTTTAAGTATTTGATGCAATAGTGAAACATACCCTAGCTTTATCCCGAACATTTGACTCCTTTATTTTATGCGGCTTCTAACTTGTTTATATTTATTCTAGTCTCCATAAATAACTCTATATGAAGAACTGGTTTAAATGCTTTATTTCATTGCTGTTATTTATGTTGTTCCCATTTGCAGAACTGCTAATAATGACTATAGATCAATAGACTACTCCCTTATATCAAACAGTTGTCTTGGTTTTATTACAGTATATCTCTCTCTTGAATGTTCTTAGTCCAATCACATTTTTTCTTGTGTTGTAGCGTCATTCTTCTCCCCGTGACTTCACAGTTTGCCCTCTCCTTTTCCTTGTTTTGAGGCTTGTTGGGTATTTTCCCTCATTGAATGTTCAATTGCTGTCTCCTTTAGACCTCTTATGCAGATGATTTTTGTGAATTGCTTATGTCCATTTCTTAATTTAACCATGTATTTACTTTCAGAAAAGGAGAACTTGTGTCTCTATGGGCTTCCTAATGAAACATGGGAAGTAAATCTCCCTGTGGAGGAGGTGCCTCCAGAACTTCCCGAGCCAGCATTAGGCATAAATTTTGCACGTGATGGAATGCAAGAGAAAGATTGGTTATCACTTGTTGCTGTTCACAGTGATTCATGGTTGCTTTCTGTTGCGTTCTACTTTGGCGCACGGTTTGGGTTCGGCAAGAGTGAAAGGTAATATAACATCTGTTACCTTTAGATTTTCACCTTCATCTTTTTTAACTGTCTTGCAAACTTGCTCCTAGCTGTTGTTTTTCTTTTAAATGTGTATGTTTTTTCTGTTTGTTAGAAGACATTGGAGGCCAGCTTCCCTTTGGCAAATGTATACAAGTGTTGTGCCACGTGCTGCCCCTCGTATTAAAATCTCTGCTGATTTTCTGCCTCCCTTCTAAGCTGTGTCTTTGCAGTGTCTATTAGGTTTTTGCGTGTATCTCTTTTTATCTTTTCAAGGGTGGATGTAGTGGCTGAGCTACTTTTTCCCCATAGTAGTTCCCCTCATGATTCCTGATTAAAAAAAAGTAGTTCCCTTCATGATGCTTAAAACTCACCACCACCCCCAGTATTTAGTGCATCCAGAACTTGTGTGCTCCATTGATCGATTTTAGGGAGATAAGCTTCTGTCATTTCCGTCCCTTTTTTTTGTTTTATAGGTGAATTATCATTGTTCCATGAAAAATCACAGAAGAAATGGTATTCAACAATCATGTCATGCCTCTCTTTTTCGGAATTGTTCTTTCTGACCTAGAGAGTCGGAGCTCCCTTTTCCCCCCTCAATCTCTGTTGAAGAAATTGATATATGTATTCCTTTTGTTGTCTTCGCGCTTACCACACAGTTTTTGACCTGTTTGCTGCCTCTCATTGAGGTATGGTTGACTCAACAGTCGGTCAAAAATGAACTAGGCCTAATCCCAAACAAGTTGGGTTGATTCACCATATCTGCTTTCCTCTCTCCAAGATTCAGTATTTAGAATTCATCACAGTTAGACGATCTTATGCTTGCCGTTAATCTACTCCAATCCTTCTCATTCATCGGCATAGGAAGGCTCACACAGACAGTTGTGGTTGGTTGATGGCGTTGAGTTTGAAACATGTTATCATTCTAAGGATCTTTATTTATAAAGCACCAAGAAGATGCAAATATATTGAGTTTTAAAACAGTAAAACTGTAAAGAATAAGTCTTAGCTGTAATTAGGATTACTAAGTACTATAGAATGAAGAATTGCTATTAGTTAGATTATAATTTAGTGAGTCCACCTTCAACCTAAGTTCATTTAGTCAGTGTCTAACATTCTCAGTGTCATGAAAACATGTGTTATTTCTTTGTCATGGTGAAAGCAACAATGACTTGTTGTAATGACATTCTTGGTGTAATGAGATTTTAAACATATTCAGTTTTAGGTTTCTATTGTGGAATTTGTTCACCATTACCCTGTAAAAATGATTATAGATTTACAATGCCTTGTCCTTACTATTGTGGGGAAGGTTATTAGGTGCTAATTTTTAGACATAAGTCGCTTAGTGGAATTGGTTGTGGCATCATTGGATAAGATAATGTTTGGTTAAGCGAAAGCTAAGGATGCCTGACATTTTGAGGCGTTTACCTTCAGCTGGTATTTTTGGATGTATCATCATTGAATAAAATAGTGCTCTGTTGAGTGAACAGTAGTAGGCCTAACATCTTGAGAGGTTCACCATCAGCTGTTACTATTGGTTGTAGTAGCTTCATTTAATAGGTTAGTGCTTAGTTGAGTAAAAAGGATGTCTAACATGTCGGGACATTAAAGACGGCACAAATGCTGTATAATATTTGGAGCAACTTATGTGTAGCAGGCCTTTTGTCCCTCTTCTCCATCCTTGAGTCCTCCACTTTTTGTATCTGCTGCTATTGTGGGTTAGAAGAATCTTCCGGATGTGAAAATATTAAGAAACTATTATAAGCTGGTTTTTGTACTAGGAAACTGGTTACATGGAATTTCATAATCCTGTGTACTCTGTCCAGAAATGTTAACTTAAATCTGCTTATATTTGTCAAGTGTTGGGATAATTTTCCTAGCTAGTCCAATCTGATACATGTGGCTGCCATTGTTTAAATGGTTATCTGAGATTTATTTGAAGAAGATAATTGTTTTATTTTTGGAAATCATGTACAGGAAGAGGCTTTTCCAAATGATAAATGATCTCCCAACAGTGTTTGAGGTTGTTACCGGAGTTGCTAAGCAGGCACGCGATGCCCCTCACAACAATAGCAGCAAAAGCAAATCTAGTGGAAAGGTTCTCATATACTGGACCTAACCTTTATAATTACTGTTCTTTTCTCATTTTGTTTGAGCATATGTTTTCTGCTATCATCTTTGATTTGCAGTCTCGACAGCCAGAGTCCCAACCCAAGGCAGTAAAGGTGTCTCCACCTAAAATGGAGGATGAAAGTGGGGAGGAGGAAGAGGAAGAAGAAGAAGAAGAAGAACAAGGGGCAACTCTCTGTGGAGCTTGTGGTGATAACTATGCCACTGATGAATTCTGGATTTGCTGTGATATTTGCGAGAGATGGTTCCATGGCAAATGTGTGAAGATTACTCCAGCAAAAGCCGAGCATATCAAGCAGTACAAGTGTCCTAGTTGCAGTAGCAAGAGAGCTAGAGTTTAATTTGTTTGTAACTTTAAGAGCAGCATCAATCAAGTGGTGATGTTGGAAGGTCTAGGACTTTTAGCTCAGTTATCAACTGTCATCTGTGTCAAAGTTAAATGTTTGCTAATGGGATGTCCATTTCATAAACATTTGCTTTATGTTATCTTGCTTTTGGGATTGTACTGTAGATTAATTAAAATGTGTGCCTGTTATCATCTTGGGCTTGAGGATCCATTTTCATCTTTTTCTTACTTTAATGGCTTATCTAAATACTAGACTGCAGTTGTATGAGCGGGAAAACAACAACCTGGTCCGACTGTGATGTTCAAGTGTATTTCTATCCACATAACATAAATATTGCTGCTCGAACAAATTAACAGCTGGACAGAGCTGGAAAGATCCAGCAAAATAACCTAACACGACTGAATAATTTTCTGTAAACTAGTCAATATTGCTGATCCGAGAACAAAACATCTTCTATCAGTGTGGTTGCTGCACTAAGCCATGATTACCAATAGTCTTTACAAGAACACTGCCCTTCACTGAAGCAGTGGAACCGATTATTATCCCTTACAATGATCTCCCTACCCTCCATCTTTGAAATGATTTTAATTGCTGTGTGGCAATCCCTGCATATCCTAAGGTTCTTCACCACCCTTATGACCGAATGTGGTTCAGTAACAAGAAGAGCAAAAGCCACAGCCAACTTCTCGCTATGGGTCCCTACCATTGGGTCCCTACCATCTCTTCCGATCTCTTCTTCTTCAACATCTTTAAAACACAGCTCTTATCAGCCATATATCCAGCTAACCTCATCTTCTTTTCTGTTTCAGAGAGCACTCTATAAATATCTGCTGATCGCTCGTGTGACCTGTCACTATAACAAACTTGTGCATCTCACCCGTATTCAATCCAACTCCATCCAGTTGTCTTTACTGCTCCAATTTTCATCAACCCTCTCACCCTGTCTACATCTTCCCATCTTCTTGCTGAGGCATATATGTTTGAAAGCAAAACATAATTACCTGAATTTTCTGGTTCTACTAAGAGCTTACTAGCAGCAAACTCTCCAAGGTCTATCCTTGTGAACTCGGCTAGCATGTAAAAGGGAACCATATACTCCTGCATGTGGATGCTTAGCCATACTTCCAATCAAACATTTTGCTTCGTCTAGTTTGCCGTTTCTACCTAACAAATCAACCATGCACGCATAGTGATCAGAGTCTGGATCTTTGATTGAACCAAATATCCTTTGACCTTCTTCTAGCAGTCCACCATGACTGCATGCTGTTAGTACCCCAATATAGCTATTCGATCTGGTTCAATATTTTCTTTCTTCATCTTCCACAACAATTAACAGCTTCAATGGCATTGCCATAAGCTGAAAACTGTAATCAATGTTATAAGAAATCACATTCTGGCTCCCATCGATTGGAAAACTGAGCATCTTTCATATTACCACACTTGGAATACATGAAAATCAGAGCATTATAACCTGAAATGCTCAGTTTGATTTGATGCTTTTCCAGTAAATTCACTGCCCACTGCCACCCAAAGCCCCAACAGGCCATACAGGCCGAGATCACACTAACCATGGTGACTTCATCTGGCAGCACATCTTTTGCTATCATATCTTTGAAAAGGTCAATAGCCACTTTTGATTGTCCATTTTGAGCATAACCAGCTATAATTGAATTCCAAGAGATGACATTCTTCTCAGGCATCTTATCAAATAGCTCTCTTGCAGAAGCCAAATCACCAACTCTTGCATATGCCGAGATCATTGCATTCCAGGTAACTAAGTTCTTGTATGTACCTAATTCATCAAAGATCTTCCTAGCCATAGCACTCCACACTTAGCATACATGTCAAGCAGCGCAGTCTTTGCAAAACAATTTAAACGAACACCCTTCTCATTTATCATCACAATGCTTCAGTAAGGCTTGAAAATACCATGCGTGAAGAACACAAAGAAATGACAGTAACCCATGTAGTTTCATCAGGCAAACTCCACAACGCATCATCTCATTAAACAAATCTTTATAACTTCTTCAGCACGCCCACTTTGAGCATACCCCGCCAACATTGCATTCCAAGATACAACAGTCCTCTCGGGCATTTGATCAAAATACTTCCTAGCATTATCCAAATCTTTCCTTCTTGAATACCCAGTAACCATTGCAGTCCAAGTAACCACATTCTTCTCGGGCATCAAATCAAACAAACTCCTCGCTTCAACTTCATTTCCCCAATTCCAGTACCCCGAAATCATAGCATTCCAATTGCAACAGTCAGGAATTTCATCAAACAGTTCCCGCGCAATCCCCAAAGGCCCAAACTTTCCATACATATCCATAATCGCATTGCGAACGAACCTATCCCAATCATGACCCAATTTGATAATGAGCATGGAACATATGCCTCCATTTTCCAGATGCTTTGATGAGAATCGGGTATACAAAGGCATCAGTTACATTGCATTTCTGTATTTTGTCGAACAGATAGAGAAACCTCACCGTGGGCACCCAATTGGGCGTAGAACTTGAGAATATTAGTGAAAACGAAGACATTAACAGGGACCTGAGTCGAAAACTCGGCGGTCGGCAGGGCGGAGCGTGGAGGCGCGTGCAGAGATTGATGAGCTGCGCCACCCAATAGTTGTCGGAGTAGAGGGAGTGCTGAAAGAGATGTGCATGAAGCTGTTTCAAGTGGTTTACTTTGGTGGCTTTCAATGCAGCCGTGTGCAAGTGTGACATTACAATTTACAACACACACCTAATTTCAGTGCCAACATTGGTCCTTTTTTGTTTAACCAAACTTAACTGTTTGATTGTTTCAATCTAACTTGAATACCAGGACTGTGTGAAGAAAAAAAACTTATTATATTAATAATATACTATTACACCCGGAAACGGCTAAAAATACTCCTAATCGTATGGGAAATGACTCATAAATACCCTTCGTCCATCTATTTGCTTAAAATTACTCCCAGCAATCTTTTTTGCCTCAAGAATACCCCTCAAACTACCACCATAAACTTGATGGATTCTTTTCTATTTAAAACAGCCACATGACTTATTATAATTGGTCACAAATATTATTTAATTCTAAAATTAAACTAGAATCCACTCACTTTCAAGAATTCCCGCAAATGTTTGTTCTAATATTTTAGGGAGAAATAACTATAGGATCGAAATCCTTTTATTTTTAAGGTTTTTTCTTTGAATAATTTTTGAGAACTTGTTTTGCTTTGAATAATTAAATCATAATGAGTTTAAGTTTAGTGGGGGCGCATTCTCGATTTAAAAAAGAAGAGTACTCATTAAAATTGATATTTTTAAGTCAATTTGGAAAATTCCATCCAATTGAGGGGTATTTTGTTTATTTTGTTAACGACATGATATATTTAAACATAAGATAACTCAGAGTCAAAAGCTTAGCTAATATACTAAAGGAGAGATATTTTAACCCTTTTACCCAAGATCATTCTAAAATATAAAGAATTATTTTTTAATTTTATAAAATTAATAAAATTATTATTTTTATTAACTTTTTCAAATCTTATTCTAACAATCATGAAGTATTAGCTTTAAAGTATTTATTTGCAATAATAAATATAGTATTGGTCTTAAGAGAAAAAGAAGAGAAGCAAAAAGACTCAAACCACCCAAGCCCAACCGTGACCCATAACCAAACCAAAACCCAAATTTGCAAAACCTAATTCCCAGCAGCCCATATTCTCATTACCTGCCTTTTCCCCCAAAAACCCCGACTGCGAAACCCGTCACCCTTAATCCTTCGCCGGCGATTTTGCCGGAAAACCCAACACCATTTTTTTATTAGGAAACCCATGGCGGAAGAGAGACGCGTGGTTACAGTGGGCGGAAAAGGCTCATCATTTTCTACTCCTCCTCTGTATTTGAAATTGCCAATGGACTCAGTCGTCTGAGCATAGACTCTTCAGCACTCTCCAAAGTATCCTCGTCCCCCAATTTAAACCAACAGATTAATGCGCCTACGGAGTCTGCAGCATTCTTTCAATCCTCAGCATTTTAAATTGACCCGAGGAGGCTAGAGCTTCTCTGGTGGTCCTCCCAAACAAGCTTGCTTTCTTCTTCCACTTCACAAGCTGTCAATCAGCTCTATGATCTCATCCTCAAGGATGTGTCGTCCTCCTCTAATTTACAAATTTCGTTTGATGACACTATCAATGGCGTTTCCCCAGGTGATTTTTCTGTGGCTGCAATAGCTGGAATCTCCGCTATCTTGGACCATCGAAGTTCAACTTGTCTGTTATTGCTGGATGCTGTTGCTGCTCATTCGCGAGGCCTTGGGGCCGATATTTCAGCTTTCAACGTTAATGATTCCGGTGATGGTTCCTCTGCCAAGGACGTTGTTTCCGTGGCTGCGGACTTGAAGATCTTCCTTAACGGTTCAAAATTTGTTAACCGTGAGAGTGATCAACCTGCAGTTTCCGGTGTTCCCGTGGTGCACGGAAAGTTCAGGAGACTTGCCGGCTCCTGCACTCCAACACCCGTGTCCAATTGAACTCTGCCATTGTATCCACTCCTGATCTTCTGGTAACAGCCAGCGCCATGTGCACCACGTTGTTTTCTTTGGCTGTGGCCCCCAGATTTGGGTAACATCAGTTATAACCGAGCAAAGCACATTGTTGATTCGCATTGCTGGAGATGATGAATTTTCTTCCATGCTGCGAAAAGAATGTCCTCGCCCTGATCAGCTTAAAGCTCTTTTCGCATCTCTGGTGTCAGCTCACTCGGAGGAGGAATATGTTAAGTTCTCACATGATGTCAGTTCTTTACTGGTGATGGTAGCAAATAGTTTCCCTGGGAAGCCCTGGCTGCTTTCTTTTCCCTCGAAGGGAAGGGACTTCATTGGTCATACCCAGGTGATGCCGTGTGTAGGCGAGGACGGTGCAAAGGCAGGTAAAAAAGTGAGGAAAGAAAAAGAAGATTCTGGGTAAAGGTACCACTGCTCTGGTTCAGATTTTGAAGGATAGGCTGCTGAGCATGCCAATTCAGACTGAACCGTCCCAGACTGTCAGCGGTTTTGAGAATTTGGTTCGCACTTTCTTATTGCTGCTGGACCCAGTAAAGGACTTTGGGGATTTGACACTTTACTGAAAAATGAAAGATATCGTGAGTACGAAAGCCGTCGGTTGCCTAAACTACCAAAGGTAGAGAACCATCCTATGCTAGCCTTTGTCCCATTCCAATTCTAATTCTTTTTAGAGCGCGCAGTAGGCCAATTTTTATGTTGCTTCAGTGGGCTAATCTCCTGTTCCTCACCTTATTGAATTATTCATAGCAGTTTGATTCCAATAATTTGGCAACTGGTTGAACACTTGGTTGTCTTCTATTTTTTATGAAAAGATGTAAGTAGGCCTGCTTAAATTTGATTTAGTACTAGGTCAAAGTGATATGATGAACATCCAACCTGAATCCTTAAGACAATAGAGGAATGGTCCAAGACACTTATAAACTCGTATGCCCTTTACACCCAATGTAATATAGTATATAGATCAATAGTTTGTTTAGTACTTTTGCAGGATACAAACTAGTAATTAGCTGGAAATAGTTAAGTTCTTTTAGTTCAACCTTGGTGATTAACCAGAACTGGTGAAACATTATTCTTTTAAAGTGCGAGAAAGTCAGAAATTGGCAGCTGTTGTTTAGGATATAAATATATTTCCTTTCATATTACTTACTTAATAAAGTTCTGATATTTGTCCTTGTAATAAAGTCTGAAGAACAAAAAGTAATCTAACTCTCTTATGCTTTCTCTCAATTACTTTTTCAACACTATAATATTCAATTTAGCAAAGACAATTGTTATGCTTTCGCTCAATGTCTGCACTTATGGAATAGTTACTGTCCAAGTGGAGTTTGGTGGGAGGTATTCACCTCAACTGGATGGAAATGTTGATGGATGTACACTAGCTTTTAGATGATGCAATAACAATAATTGGATGACCCATAATGAGAGGATCCAGAGGCGGAATCTGAGTTATGAAAGCCTTTGTTTTTTTGGATAAGTGATTGAAAGTTATGAGGCCATAACAACTATAAAATCCTTTGGGCCCAAAAGATTGTGGGCGAAGTTTTTTTATCAGCTTTATTTCTAATATTGGTTAGAAGGCTAAATAACTTAAGAAGCTGAGGCATTCTGAAGTAAACATGATGCGCAAGTGTATCCCTATTTTATTGGGAGCCTTGCATGTCGAAGTTGGAGTCTCATCTCTGAAAGTTGTTGATTTCATCCCCTTGACAGAAAGAGGAAGTAAATCTTTAATTTATTGTCACAATTTCTTAGTAATTTACTTTTCCTTATCAGATTTGAAGTGTTAGGAGGGAATGTAAAAATTGTTAATTTGGGGAGATAAAATGCCTTCTTTTAACTCCTGATATTCTTTATTGTCTCGTCGTTGCCACATCAATTTTAGAAGGAATATCAATAGTTTTAGCTCCTTTTTCTAGGTGTACAAAATAGAGTGTAGTTAATGTTTCATCTACAACGAAATTTAAAAGTTCAATTTTCTTTTTGTGACAGGGAACACGTGATTTTGCAAAGGAACAGATGGCTATAAGAGGTGTTTTCAATTATCGTTGAGGTTTTTAAAAGGCACGGTGCTGCTTTTGGGATAATTCTGCTTTTGAAATGCGAGAGACTCTGATGGGAAAATATGGAGAAGACTCCAAAATTATTATATGACCTGTAGATCAGGTTTATTTGTTGTTTCAACTGCTATTTATTGGTTGATTTTTGTTGGTGCATTTTTTCACATAGGAGTTCCACACATGCATATATACTGAGAACATTTTAGAGTGTGAGCTAGCATCAATGAAGCTGGATGAACCGTAGGATACCATGGTTCAAATTCCAATAGAGGCAAAAAACGTTTTCTTTCGATTTGTTTAATGGATCTCTATCCACAAACCCGTGCTGATGGGAGGCAAGGGCAGGTACCTAGTGGATGGGATAAAGAGAGATGCGTACCGAACTGCTTTTTAACCTTCATGTATTAATTTACCCTATCAATTTACTTTTAAAATCTTTCTTTATTCGATACTTTAAAAAATTATACTTTCGTCTATAAATATTTACCCAGAATTAGTTATCCTTTTTTTATTTGGTGTATTTTTTCCGATAATATGGATACTATATATATATAATTAAATCATTATTCATCCACTTCTTTTTATTCGGTGTACATTTACACCTCCATTTTCTTCTTTAAAAAAAATCAATTATACAATAATTTTATACTATTTGTTTACTTATTTATTTGTAAATAATATATTTTTTTTATTATCTTTATTTAAATTAAATATTCAATAATAATCAATAATTCATATTGTAATCTCTACATAACTAAACCCTACATAACTAATACTTGCATAATTAATACCTACATAACTAATATATGAATACTAAAATATGCATAACTAATCCTCGCATAAAAATAATACATAGATTTACTCATAACTAATTCATGTACTAATACTGCATACTTAATCAGAACCAAACTACCCCTAAGAGGTCATTTGGTTGCCGGTTAGAATAAAGTTATTCATCTATTAATTTGATTATTTATGTATTAATTTTTTTATACGTTGTTTGGTTTCTAGTTGAGATAGAAGTTATTCATGTATTAATCATATACATCGCTTGGTTTCTAGGGTATGTTACTTGCATAACTATTAATGTTTGGTTGTGTTTAGCAATTCTATATAACTAATACCCACATAACTTATGAGGAAAATTATGTATCTTTATGCAAGGGGCAAAAGGGAATAAGTTATAAGAATATATTATACATGAATTTCAAAATAGAAAATGACACATTTACTCCTATTAATTCATTCTAATGGTGTTTAAATTTTGCTTCTTCCTAGTAATTTTAGTTGATCTAGATAAATGCAATAGATTAAGGCAAGTTAGAATGTGAATTTAGTATATAAAAGGTTAAGCTTATAATTATAAACAATATTTAATTTTTAAAAATTGTAAAATTTACATTACTTTTCAATACACCAAATCAAACATTCAATAAGAAATAATTCATGTATTATAATTCCTATATAACTAATTCATACCTAACTACCTACATAACTAATACCCACATAATTAATTCATACATAACTAATACCTGCATAACCAATACCGGCATAACTAATACAACTCTAACCAGCAACCAAACGACCCCTAAGATTTTTGTAACTGCAGCTTGGCCTTTCCCTATCATGTAGAAATTTGTCTTCCTGTAGAACTCCCTGTGTTCTTCTAATCCCTACTTCTCGTGGTGCAGAATTGTATGTTTTGGTGTTCTTTAAATACAGAAATGATATTTAGGTTGGACAGGGACAGGTCTTTATTTAGAAGTTAAAAGCAAATATGAGTCTGATTGTGTTAAATATTTACAGATTATTTAAAAGGTGCATTTATTATCATAATTTAGAACCTGAGTTGTGCATTATTCCCGATCCTTTTGTACTGATTTCTCCTTCCCCCGATATCATTTGCAGGGGGGAGAACTTTGCTCTCTTCGATATGACCTGACAGTTCCGTTTGCTAGACACGTAGCAATGAATGGTCTGACATCCTTCAAGCGTTATCAGATAGCTAAGGTGTACAGAAGAGATAATCCATCTAAGGGTAGATACCGTGAATTTTACCAATGTGATTTTGATATAGCTGGTCAGTTTGAGAAGATGATGCCTGATTTTGAAGTCATAAAGATTTTGACCGAGTTGTTAGATGAGCTTGATATTGGAGACTATGAGGTAAACCTTCTAATGGTTCTCTAGCCATGTCCAAATTCAATCTATGTTTGTTTGTAGACATTGGAATGATATTCATCCTGAAAGGACACTATTTAGATTTTAGTCCCCAATCACTTGAAAATTGTCTCATGATTTTTGCACGCACTAGTGCTCCCTCATCCTCCCTGTGCTTTCTCTCAAATCTTTAACTTCCATTACCACAGTATTTTTGGTTATTTCATTGGGACCATCTAAATCTTCTGCTCGTTTGGTTGCGATGCATATCTATCAGGAGTTATACCATTTCCATATGTATATATGTTCTCTTTATGTTTCTTACAATCCAGAAAATTACTTTTCTCATGCAATCTCAAGGAATCATCTGTCCTATTAGTGGTATATGGCATAGCTAATTATGTAAAGCTTCTCTCTTTATTCAGGTAAAGCTTAATCACAGAAAGCTGCTTGATGGTATGTTGGCTATATGCGGGGTGCCACAAGAGAAGTTCAGAACCATTTGTTCAAGCATTGACAAGCTAGATAAACAATCATTTGAGCAGATAAAAAAAGAAATGGTGAGGCGTAGTCTCCAGTAGGCATAAAGTTGTATGTTTTATTAAGATGGATATTCAATATTATATCTGTTATTGGTGCTTTGCCTAGAACTGGCACTCTATTGCTTGTTTCGGTATCTCTCGTTCTTGTTTCTCCATATGTGGCATTTCAGTCATCTTTGAAGTTATCTCAGGGTTCGGTTGTTGACTCCTTGTCTAAAATGTGTGTCACTAAAGGAGCAATTCTCCTATAATTAACACAAAAATGAAAAACGATTGCAACTAAACGTGCTGATTCATACGCTGTTATTGACAATGCAGTAAAAACACCTAATGAATTGTATCTTCTCACTTCCATTTCTTATTGTGTTCCTTTTCCAACGCCAAAAATCACTTTTCTCTTGCTTAGATCACTTGAAACAACATAGGTTTTACACTTCGTTTCTTCTTTTATCCATTGCTGAGAATGTTTGATGACCAGTTGATCCTGTTTGGTCTGGTTTTACCATATCTTCCTGGTTCTTTTACCAAGTCATAACTTGGTCCAACTGGACGAGACTGCTACTGATTCCCAGTTGAACAGTTCAACTGCCTGGTTGTTTTGGTTTTAAAACATTGAAGAAAGTATAAAATAATGAAGGGTAGAAATGTTCACGGTCTTCTATGTTTCCCTCAGTTTTTCCTTGGGGTGTGGATACCAGGATGATCTCGAATTTCATTGTGCAATCTAACTTTGTCTTTTATAATTCATTTTCATAAGTTCTTGTGGGCTTCTTGCATGTTAGAAAGCAAGGTATCTCTGAAGGTTATTCCCTTGTTATAGTTTTTGCTTGTATCTCGCTGCAATATGTTATTGTTTATTTTTATTTTTTGACAAGGTAACAATATGTAAATTGTTTCTTGGATAAAAACAAACTACTTGCTCCATTGGGTAGTTTTTATTTGATTATGTCATTATCTGAAGTTGTTTCTTTCCCGGCCTCTTTGCTCGTATTTCTGTCATTTACTCCCTCGTAATTTATTCAGTGATATTTCACTTTTCAAGGGCCATTAATAAGTTTCAGGGTGAAATTAGACGTCGATATGTGAAGTAAAAATACTAAGGGACTTAGGAATGAGATGAAAATATTGTGTTTCTGGATCTTTTAATCAAAATACTCGAGAAACTTGTGTTGAAAAACTGTCATATAATATCTTTTTGAAACAACGAGAATGTAATTTGAACTCTAATGCTGCTGTCATTTTGTAACAGGTGGATGAGAAAGGCTTAAGTAATGAGATATCTGACAGAATTGGTACATTTGTCAAATGGAGGGGACCTCCTATGGAATTATTATCTAAGCTCAAGCAGGAATGCAGTTTTTTGGAGAACAATGAATCTTCACTTGCATTGCATGAATTAGAGATTATGTTTAAAGCTCTTGAGAAGTCCAAGTGTATTGACAGAGTGGTTTTTGACTTGAGTCTTGCAAGAGGCCTTGATTACTACACAGGAGTCATATTTGAAGCTGTCTTTAAAGGAGCTACTCAGGTAGAACTCTGGGTTAGCTAAAAAGTTCTAATTCCAGTTACCTATGCTTTGCTACTTTGACTTGTCAATGTGGTGATTATCAATTCATATTTTGTGCATTTAGGCATCTAAGAAGTACCATATAAATGGTACAAGTTCTCAACATTGTTTTTTTAGGCATCAAAGAATATATAAATTGTTTGAGTTATCAACATTGTCAGGAGTTGAAAATATCTCTCGAGTACTTCTGATGATTTTGCTTTGACTTCCATATTGCTGAAATGTAATCTATACTGGAGTAACCAGTGTAAATTAATCTAGGTTCTTCTGTCTTGCATACTATGTTCAAAGTTAAACACTATCAACCTAGTTAATTGATTCTTCCCAAGGCGAACAGCAGGTTCTCAAGCCTCCAAGTGTAGCCTTATTTTCTTTAAATGTCTTCTGCATCGTTATACGTTGATTAAAGACCTCCATCTTTAGTATCAAATTTGATGGTGAAGTTACTAGTAGTTTGATTATGGCATGGACCTATATATAACTCTCAGTTCCTACTTCTGTGGTCCTCCTATTTTATGTTTCTGTGCATGAAATGTTTGTAAATTAAAGTTTATCTTCTGTGATCACTACCACTGGTCTGGAAATGCCTGCAGGTTGGTTCGATTGCTGCTGGTGGACGTTATGACAATCTGATAGGGATGTTTGGCACACGGCAGGTTCCTGCTGTCGGGATCAGTCTGGGAATAGAGAGAGTATTTGCAATCATGGAACAGCTTCAGAAAGACAAGAATCAGGTGATAATAGCTAAATAAGCATATATGATTTGTTTTGAAATATTTGGTAGTTTTCACATTTTCTACTTGTTGCACGTCAAATCAGTTAGTAAATAAGAGTGTCTCGTCTCTGGCATCTTGAGCCTTTTTTAAGATTCTAGATGAGACAGTTCACATAATTCAATATGATAACAAAGCGGTAAAACTGATACTACGACAACCAACGCAAGACTTGATGAATGTCCCTAGCATTTCATGGTGCACATAATGCAGTTAATATACAAGTGTACTCCCACAAGAAACTGAAAATTAATGCAAATGGGGTAGGTGGAGAACAATAGGGAGACACTGTGTTCTGTTTTACTTGGTTTTTTATTTTTTATTTATCTGCTCAATGGCAAGTGCAGTCTGTATGTCTGAAGATGTCCTAAATTTGTTGCATAATACTAGCTTTATTTAATTACTACCTACTACTTTTTAAGCTCCTCTCTCTTGCTCTCCTCTCCGCGTTTTTCTCTGAAAGTGTTAACTTTTAAACAACCTGTGTCGTTGATAGTATCATTATTTCTCCTTGAACAATTTCCAGGAAATCCGAGCCACTGAAACTCAAGTTCTCGTTAGCATTCTTGGTGATGACAGTGCTTTAGCTGCTGAACTGGTTGGTGAATTGTGGAATGCTAAAGTGAAAGCAGAATTCATGATCCATAAAAAAGTGATGAAGCACATTGATCGGGCAAGAGATTCAAGGATCCCTTGGATGGTACTTGTTGGTGAACGTGAACTTAGCGAAGGAGTTGTAAAATTGAAGGATGTTGTTGCTGCTATTGACTATGAGGTCCCCAGAGGTAAGCTTGTGGATGATCTATGCAGACGATTAGGCATGTAATGTCTTAAGCTCTTTGTATTGGTAGATTGAAGCAAGATTACATTTTTGGGGGTTTAAAATCCACCATGTTGGGTGGGGGGTTCAGAATTGACCCTTGTCCATTAATCCACAAAAGAAGTTACATTTTGAGAATCCATTACATCTGAAATAAACTAAAGTGAGACTATATAAGTGCATTTTACAGTACCCTTGTGCAGTGTTCAAGTGTGCATTGTGCCAGTGTAAGCATGTCTCGTATCTCCTCTGCTTATCTTGCAGTTGCCTTTGTGCAGTCAGCTTTCCTAGGACAACATCCCTAGCCAAGGTTGAATCTGTTTCATCATGACACCCCTTTTCCTTCTCTTGTGCACCAGCTAATACCCAAACAGATAGCTTACGTTTCTGCTACAATGCTGCTGCAAAAATGTGTGTGAACGGAGAAACTCATCAACATTTTGCCTTGAGTGTCCCTCAAAATTCTACCCATACTTATTTTACTAGCGCCCATCAACATTCAAGTTAAAGTCTGCCGGTAGGAGAATGTTTCCGTTTGACTTTGGGCAAAAATGAATAGGACATCTTAACTTCTTAGCCGTTTCCACTACAGCTTCCCGTCCTTCTGCAATGTCAAGTGTTGGAAACTCCAATTTCATTAATCGTCTTACTGAATGAGTGATCCGAGTAGACAATCATGAATTTGATTCTTTGATTCTTTCTGATTTTTGAGTACTTTGCACTTTGCATTGTACCTGTTCTTCTATAATTCCCAGCATGTTCTTTGGTTTCTCAATCCAAAGTCCTTAGTATTTGTCTCATATATCTCAACCCCATATATTGACAAAAAGTTCCCAGATCTCTGTGGCAATTTTTCCATCTCAGACAAATGTGTTGGATTTTCTGGTCGAAATGGAAAATTTTATATCAACCAAGTGTAATATTTACAAAGCTCTAGTTCAATATGGACTCTAGTACTATATCTCATTGGTGTATGCCTACCTATCTACAGCAATAAGAACATTACAATCTTTCCAAGTAGGAAAAGTATTTAAACTATTTAGGATCTTTGTCCACTTGCTCTGCCTCCGACCTCAAATATGAAGCTGGAGTTCACTCTGTCCGAGTCTGTGACTGATTTCTGTCCTGGTAAGTTGGAATCTTATTGCATGTCTTTTTGCCCAAATGTGATAAATGGTTGCAGCAAAAAGGAACCCAATATTCCAGCTCCAGGCCTGGTGTTTCTGGCCCTCGTGCATATCCACTTGACTTCATCCTACCAAGGCTTGATGTGCCTGTTCTCATTTGTAAACACAACCAACCAAACAAACAAACAAAAACAAGTGAGAGGTAGTGTTTCTTCAGCAGTAGTGCTACATAGCACACATTCTGCTGGTACCTGCAATACCCCACTCCTCGAGTATCAACTGTGCCTAATCTGCCATGTATCACAAAGGTGTTAAATTGTCTCCGACTCTTTGATGGGGCCATGCATCCAAATCTTCTCAATTTTTATCATCTATTGGGAGTTGCCAATTCAAAAGTGTCCCATAAGAAGAAGAGAAAAATAGATGTTGAATGGGGTACTCTTTTGTGCCAAATCATTTCTTGATTGTCTCCATTAGAAATGAATAATTAATTTACTGATGTTGTGGATTTTTATCTTGTGCTTTAACGCTTGTCTTAGAGCCAAAATAGCACTTAAATACTCCTTCCACTTTACTTGCTCTAAGTTGGATTTCAAATTGGTCAAATTAGAGGTGTTGTTTCCCCTATATTAATGGTTGGATGTATGCTATTCCTATCACAATGTCTAGTAACCTTACTATTCTTTTGTTGAATATTAAGGAGATCAATTTTTGTTCTTCAAATTGGGAAACAATATATCTGATCCTCCAAATTTGACAGCAAAGGCAAAGGCAAGAAATATTATACTGTACATCTTAAATGAGGAATAGTGTTATCGTGTCGAAACTCAAGGATACACATATTGGTTATTACACCAAGCCAATAGACGGAAAGGCATATATCTGTACATAGATTTTTAATAATTAACAATGGTTAATTAATATGTATTTTTTTACTTTATTAAATTACTTAATTATTGGAAGTTTACACAGTCAATTTGATGTAAATACCGGATGCATTTAACTATTTACCATTGAAATAGTAGGAAGCTGTAAACTATTTGGTAAATCACAATAACCAACAGCATCAATAGATTCAATCCACCCCCACCCCCAACAACCCAAAGCACAGACACCATATTCTTTTACTTTTAAAAATAAGTAAGAAAAATACACAATAAGTTTTCACATAGATAATACAAGCAAAAATTAGACTTAACTATGACCGCCACTTGTCTTTTCAAGTTAGGATTGTCTTTTTCAGATATCACTGAATGCGTTATTGTTATTGTTATTGTTACATAACTGCTATTTAAAAGGGGTCTCGGGTCTTTGATATTTGTTACAATATATATTTGTGCAGTTGGATGGTGACTTGTTCCAACAAACAAACATTTTAATAAGAGTTGTTGGGTGTGAGTGAGAGTGTCATGATCCTACATCTCAATCGAACTTTATATCATTAGCCAGAATATACAAATGGAATAATGCTCCTTAAATAATTCCCAAAACAAAACCTAATCTAAAAAGGTTGTAATGTCTCTATATTGGTACTTACTCCTTGGATCATATATAGTAGCACACAACTTGATGTCCCAAATAAATTAACCTCACATTCATTGCATATATATATGTTTCAGGTCCTTTTCTTTTGTTTTAAGAATCTCTTCATCAAGACAGCCCCCTTTTTAGCAAAATATTAAAAACACGTATATCCACGTTACACCACTTATCCATAAGCTTCTTACAACCGTATACTGGATCGTTTGATATGGGATAAGATAATTAAAGTTATTCGATGGATTGGAATATTATATGGGATTAGTTATCCAACCATATATATGAGATAACTTAACCCAATATTATAGTATAAATGGTGAGATAAATAATCTCAAGACTTGCTAATAC